>VNJV01009043.1:0-29624 GCA_008042635.1 Drosophila nikananu | reverse complement strand
CACTTTAAGTGCATCGTCCAGTTCAAACGTGATACTGTTCGTGCAGGGGGTGTAGCAATATACCAAAATTTGAATGATGTAACAAATCGTGTAACGCCGGACATGGATGTGATGCCCAACAACATTCAGGACTTCTTTTGTCGACGTACAACTGTTGCGGACCTATATGCAGCTCGGTGTGTAATGGAAAATGGTATCACTGTGGTCTTGGCAGTAATCTACGTTTCACCGAATCAGAAAATTTTGGATATTCAAGAGTTCATTCACACAGCACTGTTAGAATATACTACAGAAGGTTCTCGGCTTCTTCAGAGATATAATAAAAATTTGCACGAACTTCCCCTAATTTCGCAGGAGATTTTAACATTAACTTTCGTGATAAAAAAAAATTTGAGCCATTAACAACATTTCTTCTTGAAGAATTTAATTTAATCATTAATAACGATGCTACAATACCAACATCAAAATTTCATACCACTATTGATGCAGTTTTTTCGAGATACTTGGACAAAATCGTATCTCCAACCTTTGTATCTTACTTTAGTTACCATAACCCTATTGTTACTATGATTGAATAAATTGATTAAATTAATACACTCAGAATGAATGAGTAAAATCAGTTTTGTAGTTCTCTTTTATTTACCTCCTTCTCTCTTATTGACCTCCATCTTGCTAGGTTTCATAACAGTACACAAGCGTAAGGAAATTCGTTCCTAACGCGTGTCCGTAGACACACTCATTTTTATTTTTTATTGTATTCGACTCGTCTGAGCAGGGGAGAGCCGCGAACAAATAAATGTTTCGTAGGTGCCAATATCGGCAGATAATCCGGGCCTGATACCCTGAGCAGATTAATTAACGGGGCTTTGAGGGGTCAATATTTGAGACCCCCAGCAAACAAACCGGATACCACTGGGGGAACGGTCACTCCCGCAACACATTCGGATACCGAATTTTTTTTACCACTCGATCTCAGAACCCTTTGGCTTGATGCTGAGGTCGACGGGTCGAGAGTTGTGCCGAGGGGGTGGTGCCGATGATCGGTTACTGGGACTCACACAGTTGCGCTTTGGCCACTCGTTTAATAGCTTCAGACTATTAAACTGACTTCAGCTTCAGAGTATTAAACTGCTCACTAAATCTATTTTTGGATTGCTCGACCATTGGTATGCTGAGAATATAGGTAATAATTTGATTTGTAATTTTTAAATGAACGAAAGCTAAGACCGGCGTACAAACTGAAAATACAAACTGAAAGTGAATACTGAGTCTAAAGAATTCTGAGTTTAGAGCCTATAAACTTATTCTCCTAAGTTTGCTGTGAAGAGTGAACATTTTTACTCTTTACCCCACCCCTGATGTGAGTGTAGGATCGAAGAAATCGTATACATGATTTTACAAAATTGGTTTTTGTTTTGAAGTAGAAGGGAAAATTTTGTGTGAGGCGCCTCATTCTTCAGTGCAGATACATACGAAAACGGAGTTATGATTGGAGGGAGGAACTACTTTCCTTCCGTACGGTCAGACTTTTTATCAGGAAAATTACAGAACTTTTTCCCACATCACACACAGCCTTATGTTTAAATAGCCTCTTCTAAGCTGAAGACCTGATTTTTCATTCCTGTCCGTTAAAGAAAAATGCAAGTGCTATATGTGAAAGACCTTATAGCTAATTTTGGATGGGGTTAATGCACACAGACTATGAGAGTCATCTCCTCCCTTTTTGATTACAGGAAACGCAGGTGAGCACACAAGTGACCCTTTTTTATCACCGGTAAAAACGCGGCTGACGGTGACCTTTTCATCCCTTCCTCTTCATTGCTTTGTGTAATCGCAGGTGTGTACAGGCTGTGTGCACAGCGTTTTCTTCCAACATCCCTTTTTGGTGAAGATCGCATGTGAATGGACGTGCGAGTACAGGCGGTATGATACCTTTTTAACTGTATCCCTTATTGGGGAAATCGCGGATCTAGCCGTATTGAGTGCGTCTTCGTGGCGTCACGTGTCACATTATTCAATCAGTGACCCTAATTAATTTGTATTACCCACCCTCTCAAGAGGGTGACAAGTGGCGTACTTCAGGCAGTCTCAATATCAGCGCCTTCATTCACCAGGCGTGGACCCCATGCACCGTTTCCTGCCAGCGGCGCGATTGCAGCGGCTTCTCGGCTGGACTTCCCGCCGTAAAGCTGCGAAGATGTCGTTGAATGCCGGCGCTCGGGATGACTCTCCTCGACTCCGTTGTGTTTATGCACTGGCTCTCTGAGAGGCTTGGCTGCGCGGCTAGTGTGCTGTTAAATTACGACGTCAGTGGACCTGGTTCGACTTACTCTAATGGCTTCAAAGACTAACAATATGACAATGTCTTTGCCTCTATGGCTGCTTACATACTATAATAAAAAGTTGTGGGGCCTATTTCTGGGTCCTCTCAATGTCAATCAGGTCATCAATAAGGTCGTGTTGAAGGACATTTGACACACGATCTGAAGACCAACGCGCTACAGGTATATTGAGTTATGAGTTGGTCTAGATCTGAAAGCCTGTTGCAAACGGCCTGAATTTCCGGAATGTTTTTTCAATAAATAAGCTCTTGAACCGATGGAGGAACATGTTATGTAAACAAAACTATCATTTCTAGTTTTACACACATAAATTCTATATCGGTGCGATCGAAAAGTGCAAACTAGTTCATAGATATGGGGAACTCAAAGGCAATAAAAACTCAACCTCCTCGCTGGGTAAGACGGTCCACTCTGTAAATTGTGTACGTACCAGGAAAAATCTCAGAGCTAATAATTTTTTTCGTTTTATCCTAGAATTCCTTAACTAAAACGTGCTAGGGCCAGAAGTCGAAGAAGTTTGGGTAAACGCTAATCTTAAAAGACGAGAATTTTCGGCTTAGGGTTTGCCTTAAATATAGACAACAACATCTTCCGATGCGAGTTCAGGGGCAAGCCGCGAAACAAATATTATTTTCGATGGTGGAACAACTGTGGGTGTCTTTGGTAACCCTGGGCAGTCTGTGGAGTCACAGTTTGAGACACCGCAGCGTACACAACGGAAATTACTGGCGGACTAGTTGCCATTTCCACCTCTGTACGTTCAGATACCGAAAGTATTTTTGTTCCCGATCTCAAAATCATTGGGTTATTGGGTATTGGGGTCGAGGGCTGTGCCGAGGGGCTGGTCCCGATGATCGGTTACTGGGACTCATACAGTTGCTGCTGACCAGAAACAGATTCTTTGCGCTTGGCTGGTCTGCCAAAATATTTTTTTTCAGATTTTAATTCCACAGACAAAGTTGAAAGACATTTCCACGAACCTTTGACTACTGTTCGAAAGAGGAAAACCGTTAGTGCGTGTGAGCGGGAGAGTGAGAGCGATAGGGAAGTTGCGAGAGCGAGAGAACTTAGAGCCACTTAGCTACAGCTAAACACCAACGGAACTTGAGGGGAGTGAAGCGGGATAAGCACAAAAGAGAATACAGAAACCCGTTTTTGCACAAAAACTAATAGTTATATAAATACAAAATTAACAAAAAAAAAGCTGATGCACGAGCGGTAGCAAACGGCTGAAGTGAAGTAAGAAGTTTAGTGAGAGAATTAATAAAACCCCGGTGGTTTAAAACATTTGACGGTTAGTCGGGGTTCGGGCGGTTAAGGGGCGGCCCAGGGTCGTCGCAGAAATTTATTAGGGTTGGAAGTGGTTCCTGAAACAGAGGGTCACCCGGTTCCAGAGTAGATGTCAGTGGGAATAACGTAGTAATAGGTATCGGACTTATTTATTGAACTAAATGTACAATATGCGGTGTCCAGGGCGCTGAAAAGCGAGGGAAGTCTGCCGCGAGTGATGACGGCTGGCTTGGGGACCCCTAGGTCGGCCGCAAGCATCGTAGAACCCGACTTCGGGACCGATAGGTCTGCCGCATGAGTGAGAGAACCCTAACTTGGGACCTCTAGCTCAGCCGAGAGAGAGAGAATCACTTGGGGGCCGATAGGTTTGCCGCAAGAGCAAGAGAACCCTAACTTGGGACCGCTAAGTCAGCTGAGAGAGCGAGAGAATCACTTGGGGACCATAAGTCCGCCGCAAGAGCAAGAGACGGATCGGGGGTCCGAGCCGTAGAGGGGGGAACGGGGAAAGGAAAACTACTACGGGTAGCTAACTGACTACTGGAGGCTTACCTCGACTAATCGCTGTATGCGGCTGAGTGGCTATATGAGGCCCTGGCTAGCGCTACTGTGCCCGTTGCCCCCTCCTGGATCGGCCCGAAACTGGTGTGACCAGTACCCCTGGTCTAGTGTACCCCGCCGCTCGTTGTTGGCGCGCGCGCACAATTTATTTAAATTTGGATTTTTCTGGGTTATGTTTGTTTCTGTTTATTCTCTTATTTTTCTTTTATTCTTATTTTTCTTTCACTTTCCACGGTTCATCGTACTTGGTGCCAGTATCGCGTTGAATTTCTCTGCTGTATTTGACAGATTAGTTCGCCCATTCCTGGCCTCCAGTCCAGTTTCCTCAGATCGTAGTGTCTCTTTAGCTCCCTCGCCGCATCTTTCGTCTGCAGTGTCGCTTCTTTCCGGATTCCCTGCAACCGCTTCCATCTGGCTTCTATGGAATCCGCGTCAAATAGTGTGCTTGGTATCCTTAACTCCCTGCCGAATACTAATTGAGCCGGGCTTAGCTTTGTTGACTCCGATGTGCTCCTGTTATGCGCTAGCATTAGTTCGGTAAGTGCTCGTCCCATTTCGTCTGTTCTTCCCCGCTCAATTGTGCCATCATCGTTTTTACTGTCCTGTTCGTTGTTTCCGTCGGATTCTCTTGCGGCGTATACGGTGCAGTAAATGGCTGCCGTAGAGGCCCGGCTCACGCAACTACTCCTTCATGGTGGTGGCCCGCTTATCCAGGGCGGCGACCACCGCCAAGTCCGTGGTTCTGATCCCGCAGTTGGAATCCTGGGGGCAGGATTCTTTGTCTGCTCCTTTTCCTTGCCTGGTCGCTTTGGCTTTTCCAGCAAGTCTCCTCTGCCGCCGATCTGCGGGCCGAGCGTAATCGCCTTCGGCCGACACGAAGTCTTGTCTGCTTACGTGGCGGCGTCGAGCTTCGGCTCGCCTCGCTGTACCTTTCCATTTGCCTCTGCCGACGATATTCTCTGCTGGCTGAGCGTTGTTGCCTTCGGCCCTCAGCAAGCATTGTGTGCTTACGTGGCGCCTTCAAGCTACGGCTCGCTAGACCTCTTGTAGTTCTGTTGCTAGGCCTCGGATCTGATGCGGTGGGCTCGGCCTGTATGTACGGGCTCTGCCGCCGTGTCTTGGGTCTGCCAGTGGGCTCTGCCGCGGTGGGCTCTGCCGCTATTATGGGCTCTGCCGAGTTTTTTGGCTCTGCCGAGTGTGTCGGCTCTGCCGCTATGTCTTGGCTCGGCCGATCCTTTCTCTTCCCTGGGTTCGGCTCTACTGCTGTGTCTTGCCGGTTGGGGTGCGCGTGTGTGTTTTGTGAGATATGTTTTAACCCTCATGTACACAAAGATGCCCTTCTGGGGCCTCCTAACCTAGACTTAATTACTATGCGTTCATATATCACTTCCCTAAAGCCCAAATATATATTAAACTAATTCCCTATGCTAACTAACATTACAAATTATGACTATGGCCCTATTCTAACTTTGTACTACTTACCCTTGTGGGGAACCAGGATGGTTCCTCACACTCCATTCCTACCTCGGGGAGAGTGTATGTTTCGGATACGGCGGCCGTCCCTGGACACCTGCAGTGCAGGTCCTGCTCTTGATATCTTTGCCCTCCGACCTCATCGTGGTATGGCAGGCTACGTGGGTGGCCCGGTGAACTAGGGCGGCGGGAAGCCAGCCGGCGTGGTCCTCGTCGTCATCCTCGTCGCGATGGTGTCCGGCGATGAGGCCTCTGCTGCCGGTCGTCGCAATGCCTCGTCGGAATCGCCAGCGCCACTGCTGGCATGGGCCGCACCGGATCGGTCGCCGCACGGCCGAGGATTACGCGGCCATTTTTTCCCAAATCACGTGTTCCTTCTCCTTGGTCTTTTTTTCCTATTGCGTAGTTCCCCGTGTTATCGCGTTATCCTTGGCTGTTTGAGAATTCGATCGGTCGATCGATAATCCGAATACTTTGTTGGTAACTGGTGGATTTTTCCCAACATCTTGGTAATCCACTTGCAGGAATTGTCCCGCACCTGTGCCTGCTGGAGGGTGGCGAGTGGTTGGCGCGACAACGCGTCAGCGACCTAATTTTTCGTCCCGCGTCGATAGCTTATGTTGTATTGGAGTTGTTGTAATTCCAGGGCCCAACGAGCTATCCGGCCCGTGGGATTATCTATGGAGTTTAACCACTTGAGCGAGGGGTGGTCCGTGAGAAGTTCGAATCTTTATCCCTTGAGGTAGCAGCGCATTTTTCGAACTGCCCAAACCATTGCGAGGCATTCCTTTTCGGGGACGGAATAATTTTGTTCGGCGGTATTTAGCCGGCGACTGGCGTGTGAGATAACTCGGTCTTGTTGCTCTATGGTTTGGGTGAGTAAAGACCCAATGCTATGATCGCTGGCGTCTGTCTGTAGCACAAATTTCTCGTCGAAATCGGGACATGTGAGAATTGGTGCTTCGGTGAGGAGATCCTTCAGGGACTGAAAGTCTTGCTCCTGCTTTGGCGTCCAGTCCCATTTTCGACCCTTTTTGAGAAGCGCGGTCATTGGTTCGACCAAGTCGGCGATGTTTGGGACGAAGCGTCGATAGCAAGACACTATGAAGAGACAACGGCGAAGCTCCTTAAGATACATCGGTGGCATCAGTTCCCGTATGGCGGCGACTTTGTCCGGGTCCGTCTAGATCCCGGCCTTGCTGATTACGTGTCCAAGATATCCAAGATTCCTCGGAAGAATTGGCACTTGTCCCCCTTGAGACAAATATTGGCTTCCCTCAGTCGTCGGAACACCTCTCGTAGGTTCCGTACGTGCTCCTGCAGCGTAGACCCGATCATGATGATGTCATCGAGATAGGCAAAGGCATGTGGCTCTCTGCCTGGGCCAATGACGGTGTCCAGGGCTCTCTGGAAGGAAGCCGGGGCCGGGGACGGTGAACGCTGTGCATTATCCGTTCTTCAGATCCAGTGTCAAAATGTAACGGGCGTGTTGTAGCCGCTCGAGTATGTGGTGATTCATTGGATACGCATCGGGGACTGAGTTCTCGTTTAGTTGCCTGTAGTCGATGCACATCCTGATGTCACCGTTCTTTTTAGCGGCGATGACGATCGGCGAGCTATGCGGACTCTTTGAAGGTTCGATCCTTCCATCTCGAAGTAGCTTGTCAATCTGTCGATCGATGACGGCTCTCATGGCGGGATTGCTCGGGTGGTATCTTTTTTTGAGGGGCCTATCCTTCCTCATGCTGATAGTGTGCTCGGGTCGGGTCGGGTCGAAACGGGTGTATCCCGTTCGAGAAAAAGTCCATTCCATGGCACTGGTCGTGTTGGTGTCGATGATTCCAGGTCCTGGAATCGGACTTGTTTTGCTTCTCGGCGAAAAGGATTACGCCGATCAGCCACTGCGTCCGGGGCGGACAATACTTTGGCCCAGCTTGAAGTGGCGGGCTCATCCTCGTGGTTGACCCGGGCTAAAGTACCTGTTTATGTGGCCATGTTTAATAATTTATTTCCACTACTGGCTTATATACAATAACATAAATAACACTAAAAACATTAGAACATTAGGGGAAGACGGTAGACTAAGGACTAAAGGCTACGCGCCGTGCGGTACCGCCGCCTGGCATTGCTTCGCATGCGCGGGGACCCCTAATCCGTCTGCTCCTTCCGCCTCCTCTCCAGAGCTCTGAGCGTCTTCAAGACGTGCGCGGCGAAAGTGGCTGCCGCATCCCACAGTCTCTGCTCCCTCAGCATCATCGGCACCAATGTCTCCTTGCTGATAGTGCATCCCGCTTCTGCCTCCAGCTCCTGCCTCTCAAAGCCGAACCTGCGTCCTCCACAATGCCATAGCCGCACTCCGGGCACCAGTCTTCCGCCTCGTGACTGAAGCTGCGGAAGCAGCCGTGTCCGCTAAGTGCCTGGGTGAGGTAAAAGTCCACCTGCCCGTGCGGCCTATCCATCCATTGCACCAAGTCTGGGATGAGGGTGTGCGTCCATCGGCCCTTAGATGAGGAGTCCCAACTGGACTGCCAGCAGCCTTGAGCTGTGGTCGGTTGCGCCGCCTTCCTGGATCGCGAGGCTGTGAACAGCTCCTCCCGTTCCCTGGCTAGCTCGTTGAGCGGAACCAGCCCGGAGATGACCAGCGCCGCGTCCTCAGAGATAGTCCGGAACGCGCACGGTGTCCTGATGGCGCACAGCCTATAAGTTGCCTCCACACCACGCATGTAGGTTTTAACCTTGGTGGCTTTCGCCCACACCGGCGCTGCATATAGGATTTGCGAAGTCACCATCGAGGTTAGCAGCCTCCTTGTTACCAGCTTTGGCCCTCTCGTGTTCGGCAACATTTTCGACAGCGCTGCTGCAGTCCCACTGGCTTTCTTGTGGGCATACTCCAGGTGCTCCTTGAACGCCAGGCGTGTGTCGATGAGGACGCCTAGGTACTTAATTGCCCGCTGCGACTGGATTTTAGTCCCTCCGACCGACACACTGGCGGACTCTACTACCTTACTACTACGTTTTGTGAGCCGCCAGCTCAAGCCAAGCGACGTCTAGCCACAACTTCACGGCTTGGATGGCCGCGTTGGCGCGGGCCTCTACTGTCGCGATCTCCTTCGCAACCACCACTATGGCGACATCGAAGGCAAATCCTACCAAGCTAGAGTTGGCTGGCATAGGCAACCGTAGAACTCCATCATACATAGCGTTCCAGAGCAGGGGTCCCAATACGGAGACCTGCGGCACTCCGGCTGAGACTACGTATGCTCTGGAACCCAGACTCGTGTCCGTCGTGAGTACCCTGTTGCTGAAATAGCTGTGGGCTATCTTCAGCAGGTACCCCGGTATGTTGAAAAATGTGGCCGTGTCCGGACCGTTGTGTGGTGGTTGAATCCATGGTGCGGCTGGCGGTGATGTGGCCGGCGGCGGCCTGAGTGCAAAGTCGGGATCGCGCCCTGTAGGCGCCTGTGAGGCGGTTTTCCGTCTGTGTCTATTTTTAACGGGTGGCTGGAGGGTGAGTTTAACTCCCCCGCACTGAAGTGTCGCTGCTCCGTAGCATAGGAAGTCCATCCCCAGGAGGAGTTCGTCCAACACGTCCGTCATTATGAGGACGGAGAGGTTGACATGTGCTTCGCCCAGTTGAACGGTTAGACTGAGCGCTTAGTTTCTCTGGGGTTTTTAAAGGGTCCTCTGGCAGTTCCCGGATGCTCCAGGCATTTGATCGTTTCCCTGTGTCGAGGTCCGGCAACATTCGATAGTTCATGCGCCCTGTCTGCCACAGTCCCAGCAGATCAGAGTTGGTTGCGACATTCCGCGGCGAAGTGACCGGTCTGGCCACAGTACCGGCAAGCGTACGGCAACCTTGTAATTTACCACGAGCTGGGTGAGCTCGGGCAAGGTTCGGAAGTCCTGTCGTCGAGTAAACATCTAGTATTCTGGCAGCATGTTCTCGTATATACGCTCCAGTTCCTGTGCCAGTGAAAATCCGGCCCGTCGCATTTTTAGTCGTAGGTCGACTAGATATTCCTTCAAAGGCTTCTGGCTCTTTTGATACTGTGCCCGGATTTCGTCGTCCAGGCGTTGGGAGTATCGGGGCGGCAGGAAGAAAACTAAGAACTACCGGCGAACTTCCGTCCATGATTTTCCTTGTAGACCGCTGGTAGGGAACCAGTTCTTGGCTCGGCCGGTCAAGAGAAGGGCAACGGCCAGGGACAAATTATTCCGGTCAAGCCGGTTGGTATCTGCCCGCTCCTCGACATGTTCCACAAAGCTGAGGGGGTCGGATGTGGCATCAAAAGAAAGGCCCCATTTAGTCACCTTGTCGAGTTGTAAGGAACCTGCTCTAGCGTCGGTCTGGGATATATTAGCGCGCGATGTTCCCTCGGATTTCACTCAGCCCCCGGGGGAAGAACAGCGCGGTACCGCCAAGGTCTGGCTTGTACTCGGCAAGGTGGAACTCGGACAACGGTTTGGCATCTCCCGACGGAGAGTTACCGTATTTGGTTTCCATTTCACCGAGGAGCGCCTGGATGGAGTCGGAGAGCCCAGGTTGACGTGCGAACGCGTAGAGTCGGGCTTGTTGCTCCTCAACTGTACTGTTAACGGCTAGGCCAAACTCGAGAAGGATGGCTTCAAGTTCTTGCTTCTTTCGGTACGATATCCACGTGACTTCCATGTCACTGTCAACGTGGTTTCACTTTCACTATAAGTCTCGACGTAGTCCGATCGAGAACCACGTCCTTGCTAGGTTGATTGTTGATTCTCCTTGGAGGTTCCTGTCTGGCACAATATACCATCGTGGTCACAGTGCACAAACTTCTTAACTAAACTTTTATCTTCTATCCTGTCGGGTGTGGACTATGGGAGCATTTGATTGTAATCCTTGAGGATGTCTCTGCTGGTTATCCTTGAGGATATCTCTGCTGGTTATCCTTGAGTATATTCTTGCTGGTTATCCTTAAGGATGCCTCTGCTGGTTATCCATGAGGATATTTTGGTTAGTTATCCTTGAAGATGTTCTTATTGGTTATCCTTGAGGATGTTCCGGTTGGCTATAACTTAGGATGTTCTTGTTGGTTATCCCTGAGAATGTTCTGGTTGGCTATTCTTTAGGATGTTCTTGTTGTTTATCCTTGAGGATGTTCTGGTTGGCTATCCTGTGGGTTATCCTGGAGAATGTGGTCGCTGACGTCGTTTTTCTGCTCCGAAGGTTCTCTCTGCTCTCTGCTATTCTTATCGTGTCGGGCGCGTATTCGTATTCTCTTGAACTATTTTTACCCATGTTTCGTGTCGTGGCCGACAAGTAACTGTGGTCAGTGTCTATGTCTGACTGTACATTTCGGGCTTCATCAATTCCCGAACTGTGTTTACCCATGTTTCTTGTCGTGGCCGACAAGTCCATGCGGTTTTCGCTGTTGCTAGGCAAAACTTCCCATCCGAAATGTGACTCCTGTGGTTGTGTGCTTCCCTTACCTACAAGTTTCTGTCCATATTTTCATAATTGTGTGGCTTTAATCCACGATGCGTGTTTAGAGTCCTTTTATCCTGCCTGGTCCCTGTTCGGGCGCCATTCTGTAAGGATCAGGGGCCAGGATAAATACTCAGCCAGGGCAGGATCCTCCACAGAAATATTTATTTGTGTGACAGGCAGAATAAAAGGGGCCTACTGGCCAGGATTTGGAATGCAGATGAAGCTGGGAAAACTGTAAGGGAGCCAGGCAGTCACCACGGGGCTCGCCCCGCGCCTAAGTTTAGTTGTTCCCCTGTTCCTAGCTCTACTCCTCCCGCCTGAGCCGCCAGCTTTACCCGCTTAGGCTCCCTGCGTTTCCCGGTCCTGATCTGCAGCATTCGGTTGTTCTTATCCCGTTTCGTCCGCACACCCAGCAGAACAATCTTTGCGGATTATTACATGCCCGTGCCGAGTGTCCGGTGCCTCCGCATCGCATGTAGATCTCCGCTCTGAACTGTTGCTGAGCTGCCTGGCTTGTTCCGGAATAATTTTTTGCCGCCTCTATATCCTCCACTTCCTCCGCTAGTTTTAGGATAGGATAGGGTTACGCGATAGAGTTTCTCCTGCTCCGATAACTTTGGAAGCCGCATCAGCTTCCGCAGTCTCATTGCGTACTCCCTAACGGGTTCGGTTCTACTCTGTCTACGATCTCCGTTTCCACCCTTCTGTCCGCCATCTGTCCGCCTTCCATCTTGGGGATCTTCTCCTCCGATTGTGTCACCCGGATTTCCGGTTCCTTCTGTATCTAGCTGCTAACTGTGCGAGTTGCTGCTTTACTGCCTCCGTATGGTCCGTTCTTTTTGCAAATGCTTCTTTCTGATTTTTTGTTGCCTTATACACCCAGCCGATCTATTTTTTGCAACCACTTTAATCCGCTCGGGCACCACTGTGACGGTTAGTCAGATATTTATTTGGGTTAAAGGTGGTTGCTGAAATAGTATCAGGTTCCACTTTCGGACTTGTTTATTGAACTAAATGTGCAATATGCGGTTCGCCAAGATCTCAGCCTCGGGTTTGGAACGGGCTCCTGTGGTCGACACTGACGACTGGCGTCGGGACTTGACGTCTTCCGGGGAAGCGAGTGGGTGGCCACCGTCTTTCGGCTCGGGGTGTCCTGGGCGCTGAAAAGAGAGGGAAGAAAACAAATGGATAGCCGGAGCCTCAGTTGGGGACCACTAGGTCTGCCGCGAGAGATGTCGGCTGGCTTGGGGACCCCTAGGTCGGCCGCAAGCGTCGTAGAACCCGACTTCGGGGACCGCTAGGTCGACCTCGAGCGAGAGAGACAGTCACTTGGGGACCGATAGGTCTGCCGCAAGAGTGAGAGAACCCTAAATTGGGACCTCTAGGTAAGCTGAGAGAGAGAGAATCACTTGGGGACCGAAAGGTCTGCCGCAAGAGTATGGGAAACACGTGGGGACCGATAGGTCTGCTGCAAGAGCAAGGGATGGATCGGGGGTCCGAGCCAGAGAGGGGGGAACAGGGAAAGGAAAACTACTACGGGTAGCTAACCACGTTTTCTTAACCAGACCTATTGGTCCGGCTTACCAAAAAATGACTTCGCTGCTGATTATTGGGAGTTTACCTCGACTGATCGCTGTCTGCGGCTGAGTGGCGATATGAGACCAGCCGCCCGCTTTATATAGGCCCTGGCCCGTTGGCCCCTCGTGGATCTGGCCGAAACTGGTGTGACCAGCTCCCCTGGTCTAGTGTGCCCCGTCGCCCGTTATTGGATTTTTTAGGGTTATGTTCTATTTATTCTCTTATTTTTCTTTTATTCCTTTTTTTTTTCATTATGCGCCGTACGCGTCAAAAACAAAAGAACACAAGGTTCGGAGTGTAAAACTAAAACTCGACCATTCGTATGCAGAATGTTTAAATAAACGAAGGCTAAGTCCGGCATGATGGCTTGGAGTACAAATTGAACGTGAATACTTAGGCTAAAGAAGGGTGAACCTTTTTCCTCTGTACCCCACTCCTGAGTGAGTGTAGGATCGAAGAAATTGTATACATGCTTTTACAAAATTTGTTTTTGTTTAGAAGTAGAGGGGAAAATTTTGTGTGAGGCGCCTCATTCTTGAGTGCAGATATGTACCAGCACAGAGTTATGAATGGAGGGAGGAACTACCTTCCTTCCTTACGGTCAGACTTTTTATCAGAAAAATTACAGAACTTTTTCCCACCTCACAACCAGACTTATGTAGAATTAGCCTTATCTAAGCTGACCTTAATTTTTATTCATGTCGTTGCGGGTTGCGAACGTTAAAGGGCAATGCAAGTGCTATATGTGAAAGACTTTATACCTATTTTGGTATGAAGCTAAGGGAGGCAGACTATGAGAGTCATCTCCTCCGTTTTTGAATACAGGAAGCGCACAGGACCACACAAGTGACCCTTTTTTATCACCAGTAAAAATCGCGGCTGACGGTGCCCTATTCATCCCTTCCTCTTCATTGCTTTATGTAATCGCAAGTGTGCACAGGCTTTTGTTTAATTAATTTGTATTACCTTAGCCTTTTAAGAGGGTGACAAGTGTCAGATAACCCTAATTTATCTTATTAATTCGCGACAGATAAAAGTTGGCGTATGGTGGAATAATGCGGATAGGACTGGACGTGACCGAGCTGCCTACAGATTTGTCTGATATAAGGGTTTTCATGAGGTAAACGCACCTCGAGTTTCAGTCGTTGGCTGCCGGCTTCAAGGATTTGTTAAATCGTTTCCAGAAGGCGGAATTTAACTTTAAATCACTCAAAATGCTAAGTGAAAATAAAAAAAAGCATCCTATCTGAAAACTTTTTGCTTGTTTCAGAACCTGCGAGCCCCCTTATGCAGACGCATACCGCTGCCTCCAATAACGTGTCGTTGGACTTGTCAATAAATTTAATTTTAAGCATAGACGTGATATATTTACGTTTAAGATTGGACTTTCTATTACTATTTCCTACGGTTCTTGACAGTTCGGCATGGTTTGAGCATGAATTCATTAACAAAAGTGATCCTCCAGCTCGCGTCTTTCGGCTAGAACTTCAAAAAATAAAATATTCGTTTCTCCTTCATAATCAGAATGTTCGTAATTTACTAGGCAAACATAGTAAACTGTACTTCAATGGTGTCGCCTTTGATGACAATGTCATTGCCTTTCACTGAAACTTGGCTCAAATCCTCTGTCCCTGATAGCGAATTATTTGCAGGCAGCTACGTCTTTTATAGACGTGATCGTGTAATGCGAATCGTTAATTAATTCAGTTAATTCAGATCTAGTTTAAACTTGTTTCCGTAAACTGACACAAATAAATAATGTTAATACAAAATATTCACTCGTCCCTTGGTATTGATATAGCTAATTTCAACCTGACTTCCATATATTGGGTGCCGTCGCTTTTTTCGAATTATTTTTTCTTCATGGTTTTATTCACGACCTTATTGACATTTCATTGGGACAATTACATTTTAGTATGAACTATGGAAATAAGTTCTTTAACTTAATTTTTTCTGTCGGAGGTTGCCAATGCTGACTTTTCTCGTAATAGCCCTCTCTCTAGCCCTGAAGACGTTTAGCATAGCACATTGGAGATCAATCTAAATTCTTCGATTCCCCGACTGCGTTGTCTTTTAGCTGATCCAGCAACTATTCGCATGTGACGTTCAGTCGTGCCTCGGGTAGTCAGGGACGGCCAGGGTCGTCCAGGAAATTTATTTGTTTCAGGCGTGGTTTCTGTAAAAGTTTCTCCGACTCGATTCCCAGTGAAAACGCTGTGTGTATACCTTAATTAGGCTTGGATAGGGTATTTATTTACTCTAATTAATACCGGTATTGGAATTGTTGCGGGGAAAGTTAAAGTTGGTCTCGCGTCTGGTGTCCTCCTGCCGGCGATTATAGCGGGATATTGTTGTTGTCGGACCCTTAAGTCGGCGATAAGAAGGTGTTGTTGTTGGACCCTTAAGTCAGCAGAGAAGATTGGTTGTTGTTTTTGGACCCTGAAATCAGCAATAAGACATTTGTTGGTATCGGTCCCTTAAGTCATCAATAAGACAGATGTTGTTATCGGTGAGCACTTACTATCCTGGTCGAGTATATTTACCGAGTATAGTGCCGGATGAAGGGCTGGGCTGGTCGCTGGTAGATGATGACTTTCATCCGATCGCTGCCGATCACTGACTGATTTGCCTGAGGCCAGCCGACCGCTTTGTATAAAGCATGGCCGGGTTTAGTGTGCCCGCCCTGTCTGTTGATTTGCCTGACTTAGTGTTGCCGGGTCTTGTTTGGGTCTAGAGTGACCCTTTGCACGGATTGGCGCGGGCGAATTTTTTGTTTGAATTTGAAGTTATGTGCGCGGTAGGCGAAACACGCTCCTTCCACAAAGCTTATTTCACTGACAAGAGCTCTTATTTATCTTCAGTCGTTTTTAATTTTTTTTTTGCTCCTATGACGATCCCTTAAACATGGTTGAGCGCATCTATGACACACTTTACTTTGGTTTTGACATGTTTGTTCGATCGTTTCCCTTTCCTTACGTTTTGCATAAGCCATCGTGGTTTTCTTTTTAAAAAATTTAGAAGACCGGGCTGAATTCGATTGTGCTAGATATTTAATAGCTCGCTCTGATTTTCTGCCTCAAAATTAGGAATGTTACAAAAACCGCATAGTTCGATATACATAGATATGAGTTTCTGGCAGAGCTCGCAAGATATGCTCATTTTTTTCAAACTGTCAGCAAACGATCTGTCGCACGGGAACACTTAACTTCATTTTTTCTCGGCTCGCTCTATGCTCAACGAGTGAGCATAGCATTGTCGCTCAATTCGTACATTTGTTCACTTGGGACACTTTTCTGATTTGAAAGTGTCTTTTGAAGAGCGTGTGTTTTATTTAAAAGTTTTTTTTTCAAGCGTGTTTGTTAAACTGAGATCATAGTGAAAACACTTGGGATGATATTGGATATTGATAATTTTATACTTATTCATGGTCGATTACCACTTAATAGTGACATTCAAGAATTATTTCAAAAGTTGAAATTTAAGTCACCCCAAATAAGTGAACTGACGCAAGTGGTGTTAGCCACACCGGCAACTCAGGTGACAGTGGAAAGATCCTTCTCAGCCCTTAATTTTATATTAAATGAGAAACGCACTGCTTTGACTCCTGAGCACATAAATTCCTTGCTAATAGTAAAATTAAATTGATAATTTAAGTTATATTTTAGTTACAATTTTCTCTGCCTCGCTTCCCCTTTCACGCTCTGCGAATATATGTATTTATGTCAGGCTGTCTTCGTCTGACAGTTTCGTATTTCTTTTCCCCGATCAACACAAGCCAGAAAACACAATAAAAAGAAAAATAAGTGTTCTGCTCAGAGCTAGAGCGGGCCTGCTGAGTTTTTTCTGTTTTTTAGTGAGCAGACCGGAGAAAAAAAAATGGTTGAGCATCAAGCTCTGATATTTAATCTTTATACATTAATTTCAAATCGTTAAGTGTCCTTACAAAGTCAGGAATTGAAAAACAAGCCGCCAATACAGGAAAAAATGAATGCCCGCCATACAATTTCGTACTGCGCTTGTAGCAGAATTTGCACGAAACCGCTCGTGTTTTACGCTGAGTTGAAAGTATCTTTTGCTTTGGAAATTCGGGGAGGCAGTTCGTGGCAGCCAATCTTTTTTGAATTTGATAAAGCAGATATTCAAGAACAACACCTCATACGCCAAACCCATCATCTCGTGTAGTCTAATTTTTGACATTCCATCAAAGTTGAAAAATAGCTGAAAAATTAGTACTTTGGAAAACGGCACAACAACGGCTTTGTGCGGATTGATGTTGAGACCCACGTTTGTGCACCAGTCGAGAACCAAATTGACTGCCCTTTGCATTCCTTTGGTGACAGTGTTGCCGAACTTCCCTGTGACTACAATGGCCAGGTCGTCCTTAGATTTGAAAGATTTATCGATCTTGCTGACTAAGTGGTGAAGAGCGATCCCTGTCAAACCGCCCTTGATGTAGGCAAATTGGATTTTGTGTAGCGGCTTGGTGGCCTGGAGAGTGCACCTCATGGGCAGAGTGGTAATCCCATTTGGAGCGCCGTGCGTGTTGATCTGATACCCTGGGAAATGCACCTGAAGCAAAAGCTCTAGCGTTTCCTTGGGGTCTTTGGTGAAGGAACCATCTGTTTTTCTTAGAAGCCCCAGCCCATTAGTTGAGCCCTTAGCGAAGACCCTTTGCAATCTAGCTACTTCTGGTAGTTCCTGCTCACTTTCGCAGTAGTTGCGCCAGTTTTTCCACTTAGCTCTTATAATATTTTTGATCTGCAAGTCTATCACTCCACCAGGGAACCTCGCGGTTTGGCCAGTGACTCGTTAGGACTGTGCTGTCCTGGAAGGAAGTGATTAGCACATCATGAAGCTGGTCAGCAGCCATCTCTATGTCACTCACAGACGCAAAGTTGGTGATGAGTTGGTCAGCTTTCATAGCCACAGAGGCTGTGAACATATTCCAGTTGGTTTTCTTCCAATTGTATAGCGAAGTATTGAGTTCAGTTTGGCCAGGTAGATCAATCCGGATGTGCTGGTTGTCTGATACATTGGCTTCATCGGTAACCCTCCAGTTTGTTATACAATCGCCTAGAAAATTGCTACCCAAAATGAGATCTAAGACCTCCTCCCGGATAGCATTTATGAAAGTGGGTTTGCACCCTGTATTGACTACTTCTTTGACTACACAATAGATATTCAAGAAGGCTTTCACACCGCTTGTTGACATCACTGCTATGGTGTGTTGCGCATTAGCGTCGCAGCCGATAACCACGTGTTTCCCGGCTGTACGGCGAAAGCTGACGAGCTGCTGGACCTCCATCGGCGGAGCTTCGTCAGACATCTTCACGAAGGCGACCTCGGAAACCAGCCTGAGCCGCTGGATCCTCCAACTTGCATATCTAACCCCATGGAGGTTGAGCAGGATGCGTAGTCAGACGATGGTAAGGTGCCTTCCTTGGATCTTGAGGCCGACCTCTGGTTCCCCTAGGGTCACCAAGTCCTCCGTCGACGAGAAGGAGGCAGTATCCACCCGTCCTGAGACGGTTGGAGGCTCTTCCGGATCCCCAATCATAACGGGACCAACATCCGCGCATATGGGGGTGGGCGCCGGCAGCACATTAGCTGCAGTGCCTGGAGTGGCCGTGACCGTTGAGGTTGAGGCCTGGGGTGATGCTGTCAAGGTCACATCAAACTCATTTTGAAAATCAGAGTCATCCATAATTGATTCCCACCAGTAGACAGGAAGGGAGGTCACACGCGACATAGCCCGTGTACCGCGGGAAGTCCACAATAAAAATTAAAGGAGGACAGGTATCCAGAGTCCGCATACTAGCGACCGAGCGATTGTTTGGTTGTTATATCGCTGTTCCAGCCTATCCCATGCTTACCGATAGTTTTGATTAGTAACTGGAATATGTTTAATTAATGCGAGCGCGTCTCCGGCAAGGTACTATTTTAAATAATAAAATCGTTGGCAATCCGTCAGGCTCGAATTGAAAGCAATCAATCAAATAAACATGTCCGAAAAATGTTTCCAGTCCTCATAATTTCCGGAAAAGGTCGGAAGTTTGATTCGCTCGAACAGAAAATCGACAGGGCTTCTCTGGGATGCTTCAGCTTGAACAGTGGCCACGATACTGTTTGAAGTGACCTCCTTTATCAACTCTTCAAGAGTATTGCTGATAATAGCGTGTGTAGCATAGTGTTTTTCCTCACATGCATCGAAATCCCAATCGGCTACAGCTCTTCCGAGAGCAGTACAAACCGCAAATCATTTTCTTGTAGTTGCGCCAGGCGGACAACTATTGTTTGCACTGAATGAATGTGATCAACAAATTTGAAGGCATTACTATGCGCACGAGTAATTTGGCTTTTGCAGAAGCCCCGTTGTTGAATCACACTCCGCATGGTGGTCGAAAAAAGGGACGATTCTATACGTAATAGAAATCTAAAGATCACCGTTGAAAAAAAAAAAAACCAAAATTAAATGTCCGGAAAAACCGCAGTTCGGGTTATGTTTATAAATGAAACCGCCAGTGTTACTGTCTAGTTTATTTATTGGTTAATTCCAGACACTCGAAATTTATTATGTCGACACCAACGCGTACGAATTTATTAAAGGGCAAAATGTGACTAAAAACTAAAGCTTCGCTGTGCACACGCCATGCGATTAAGCTAGCTTTAATTGTAAACAAGTTACAGTTAGGAGTTAGGAGTTAAAACTACTGGGCAAGCTCCCGCAGCGGTGGGATGCTTGCAGTGATCTTGCTGATAAGCTCCGCTGAAGCGGCGGACAAAGCACAATGTAAAAGGCTTCATTGTTTGCGCGCATACTACTACTATTTAAGTCGGAATGGATAGCCGCTTTTCAACATATTTTCCTTTAATTTGATACATTTGCAGTTATTCTAGAATTTCAGTTTTAATTTAATTAATGTCGGACTAGTCAAGTCAAAGAAAATTATTGAACAACATTTTTTATGAAATAGCTTCCATAGAAGCTTAATGTAAAGGAAAATGCAAAAGTGAGATTGAAAAACTTTAACTGTACAACTGCAAATATAGTTTAGTATGTAAACGTTAAAACCGACTTTTTTGTGTATAAATGTTTTATGTTATTCCTGTTAGTTTTTCAAATCAATTTATCAAATTTTGTTAATTCAAAATGATCAAATTATAAACAGCACGGATAGACAAACTTCGGCTTTCTGAAGGTTGTTTCCTTACTTTTGTTTAATGAAATTGATTTAACTTTTCTTTTTCACACCGAACACTATTTTTATTTTTCTTGTTTTTATGATTTACCAATGTTTTTTTACGATCTGTTTATTTTTTTTTATATACTTAATCTCTTACAAATGATGGGGAAAAAACTTGAAAGTGCCTTGGGAGGGACTTTCTTTCTAAGTGAATTGATTTTTTCCTAGTATGTAGGTACTATTACTTAGGCTGGTAACATAAAATTTGAAAAACTACATAACTCAAGGTTCATGTAATGTTTTTGCCTTCTGTTGACCTCATCTTAAGAATCGTTCTAAGTGCCTCAACTACTCACAGGAGCCCACAAACAGTGTTTGTCAAACACACAAATATTTTAAAAGTTTTAAAAGACTCTACAATTTTACCTATTTTATGGTAAGCAAACTAAAACTTAAACTATATACGACATATGTTTTTTTCTTATTTAGTATTCATCATTATACAAATCCGAGGTGCAACAAATTAAAATGTGCCACAATTTTAGCAGAACATAAAAGGGATTCTAGTTTCATTGTGGATCAATTAAACGAAACTGGTGCACTAGTCAATGTACTTTGGTTGGGTTTCAACTTCACAAATAAGGTAAAATGGTTAATTAATGAATACACAAAGCGATATCCAAAAGGCTCGAAAAGAATTATTATTTTACACTGGAGCCCATCTGAGCTAATTAATAATGAGGAAAATTTTGAAAAAATTGTAATGCCAAAGTGCGAACATTTGGACTCCATACACAAAATAGATTGTAAATATAAGGATACTCCAATTGTTAAATACTATGCAAAAAGCTTAGAATATGACAAACGACTGATTTTTGCAATTAAAAAATTCTATTTGAGTGTTAGCGTCTTAGAAGACATAAGGAATGAATTTCAAAGTAAGAGAATTGACGATATGAATATTTTTACTCATATGGCTTGCAAATGGTTGACTAAACACGAACACTTGTATAATACTTGGAAAGAAACTTACACAGAAACTACTCTATCAATCGGTGGTATATTTCCAATAAATGTAACTAAAAGCGAATATAAAAACCTTCATAAGGTAGCAGAAATGGCGGCAATTGCAGTTAATAAAGAACAGTCCATATTACCGGGCTACACCTTGCAAATACTAGTAAATGATGGACAATGCAAATCCGATATGGTTATGAAGGCTGTTATACACTATTACACGGAACCAAATATGTTGGGAATTTTAGGTCCTGCATGTAGTGAAACAGTCGAACCATTAGCTGGCATTGCTAAACATATGAATATGATGATTATTTCCTATTCAGTGGACGGTGCAAACTTGGTTAATGGACAAACTTACCCTTACTTTTTTCGTACAATTGGTTCAAAGTTGTGTTTTATCGATGCATACCTCGATATAATGAATTCATTCGGATGGTTACGAGTTGCCTATATGACAGATGATTCTAATGATCAATTTGCTGTAACATTGGAAAGAAAGTTAAAGTTTCGAAATATTATATTACTTTCAAGTCAAAAAATGGCAACAGACATCAAACTTTTGGATATAAATAAGGTAACTATGAGTTTGATGAGGAGAACAAAAAATGTATATATTTAATTTCAGCGTCTTCACAAATTAAAAGATACACGTTCTAAGATTATAATTGCCGACTTACAAAGCGAAAATGCCGTAAGGACCTTATGTGAAGCTCATAAGTTAAGCGTGAGTATTTTAATTCGACTGTGCTTTTCTAAAAATTCAGGTGGACTTCCAAAAACAAAATTAAATTCAAAATACTTCTTGTGGGCATTCTCCTTTGTAAGCATTTCTTTACGAGCCCCGACCACTATTATTTTACGTTTTAAAATTGAAAATTGTTTGCTATTATTTTTAAAGTTTAATAACATTTTTCCGTTTAAAAGTTAAGTTAAGTTAAAAATATATTTTGTGTGCATGGTTTTATTGGCAATATCGTTTACTAAACATTATAAACTTGTCGTACAAATTAATAGTAGTAGGGGTAGCAAATAAAAGTAAAATCTAAGATGTACAATACAATTTTTATTGTAGTAAAAATGGGCCATATGCCCATATTCTGAGACATGTTGTAAGAAAATCCATCTTTAACAACTTCAATTACGTTCGCCCCAAAGAAAAATTTAAAAATGTATTAAGATGAAGGGTATTTTAATTTTAGACAGCAGTTTGCAACGCTGGAGTAGAGAAATTTCCGAGCCTAAAAAGTATATATTCTTAATCAGCATCAACATCCGAGTCGATCTAGCCATGTCCGTCTGTTCGTCCGTCATCATTGTGTATAGATTTGTGCCTCTTAACGAATAAGGAATAAGAAAATATGTATCCCACTTTTTGTATTTCTTTCATTCCGATGTGTCGCAAATAAAATTCCGCAGCATACACACGGTGTTTTTTTTTTTCTTGGCTCTCTTACTTTTGAGTCTTCCAGAACAATTCAAACACTTTGTGGTGGCCATGAAAAACGAGATCAGTTGCCTTCTTTAGAAATTCTCACCATAAAGTTGAAGGAAGAGAGCGAACGGAAAAGAATAGTAGAAGAGCGAATCTACAATTCTAAGGCTTTCGCCCCAACACAGTAGTAAAGCTTGCAAACGAAGAGGTATGGGCAGAAGAAACGAAAAAATATCTTTTGTTTCAAGTGTCTAAGTTAAAGTAAACAAGGGCTCATTAAGTCCCAGTGTCGAAGTGCGAGTGAGGGAGATGGCAACCACACAGTGTCAAAAAATGTTGTGAATCGCCAAACCAGTCAGCTGAATGCTTGTGACGTAAACACCTTAAAGAACTCGATGTGGTGCAAAAAGTCATAAGTGTTGTGCCAGGGCGCTATTCATAAAGTTGGAGCAGCACACAAAACAGATCGGACTGGCTGATGCGCCGAGGGATTCGTCCGAGCAAATGTTGGAGGCGTCTGGGTGTACATCTGCTATCTGGCACCCAGCCTCTCGCTGGAGTCATTCAACAGGATCCTGGACGAGCTATGCAACGACGTACGCGGAAGGAGCCGTGCTGTGTTCGGTGGCGACTTCAACGCCTGGGCCGTGGAATGGGGGTCCCCTCGGACCAATGCTAGAGGCCGAGCCTTGTTGGAGGCCTTTGCCTCTCTCGATGTTGCCCTTCTGAATGAAGGCTCCCGGCAGACAGGAGCTGAAGTCTGCCATCAGGAACAGCAAGCGGGAATGCTTCCTGAAGCTGTGCGATGCCGCCGACGACGACCCATGGGGAGGTGCCAACAAATTGGTAGTCAAAAGACTAAATGCGGGCGACAAGGCCCCTTCTGACCCGGCAACCCTGGAAGGGATAGTCAGTGCCCTGTTCCCGAGCGGTCGGCAAGTTGGCAACTTCGCCAGTACGGAGATAGGTGACACACAGCGGGTCACGGAAGCTGAGGTTCTCCAGGCCGGCCGGAAGCTAAAACCCAAGAAGGCCCCGGGACCAGACGCTGTCCCAAACAAAGCTGACCCTGGCGCTGATGGCGCCAGAAGTAGCCGGCTTATACAATAAGTGCCTCCTGGAAGGGACGTTCCCCGATAGGTGAAAAGGCAGCGGCTGCTGCTACTCCCTAAGCCTGGCAAGCCACCAGGAGAGGCATCCTCGTACCGACCAATATGCCTACTGGACACGATTGGGAAGGTCTTTGAGCGTGTGATCTCTACCAGGCTGTGCGGAGCCATCGAAGCGGCTGGTGGCCTTTCCCCGAATCAATACGGATTCCGGAAGGGGAAGTCAACGCTGGACGCCATCTCGAAGGTCGCCAAGCTGGCAGAAGAAGCAATAGCAGGGGCCAGGTGGAAAGGTGGAACCAAGTCGTATTGTCTGGTGGTCACGCTGGACATCAGGAACGCCTTTAACTCGGCAGACTGGGGCCGTACGCTGGAGTCCCTTAGGAGCTTCAATATCCCGGGATACCTGCTCAGGATAGCGCAGAGCTACTTCAGAGACCGCATTCCAACGTTTGACACGAGCATGGGTTCCAGAGCACACAAAGTCTCAGCCGGAGTCCCGCAGGGCTCCGTTTTGGGACCCCTGCTCTGGAACGCCATGAACGACGGGGCACTGAGACTGCCAATGCCAGCCAGCACTAGCCTGGTAGGCTTTGCCGACGACGTCGCCATCGTGGTGGTAGCCAAGGAGCTTGCTACAGTGGAGGATCGCGCCAATGCGGCCATCCAAGCCGTGGAGGCGTGGCTAGCGATCGCTGGGCTAGAATTGGCGGCCCACAAAACGGAGGCCGTCCTTATCTGGAGCCGGAAGGTTGTGGAGGCAGCAAGCGTGCTGGTCGGAGGGACCAGGATCCAATCCCAGCGGGCGATAAAGTACCTTGGCGTCCTCATTGACACGCGTCTGTCATTTAAGGGGCACCTGGAGTATGTCCACAAAAAGGCCAGCGGGTCTGCAGGCGCGCTATCCAGAATGCTGATGAATACGACGGGCCCGAAGCAAGGAACAAGGAGGCTGCTAACGTCGGTAGTGTCCTCGCAGATCTTGTACGCGGCGCCGGTGTGGGCGAAAGCCGCCAAGGTGAAGAGCTATATGCGACGGGTGGAGGCGACGTATAGGCTGTGCGCCATCAGGGTAGCAAGCGCGTTTCGAACCATATCAGAAGATGCGGCGCTGGTCATCGCCGGGCTTGTTCCGCTGACCGAGCTGGTAAGGGAAAGGAGCGAGCTATTCACTGACACGCAGGACATAGCGGCAGCGCTACGGCCCAGAGCCGAGCTCAAGGCGGACGCTAGGAAGAGAAGCATGGAGAGTTGGCAGTCCAGATGGGACTCCTTTTCAAAGGGCCGATGGACACACACCCTCATCCCAGACCTGAAGCAATGGGTGCAGAGGCCACACGGGCAGGTAGATTTCTACCTAACCCAGGCGCTCAGCGGGCACGGCTGCTTCCGCAGCTACCTAAAACGCTTCGGACACGAGACTGAGGACTGGTGCCCGGAGTGCGGCTCTGGCATCGTGGAGGACGCGCAACACGTCCTCTTCGAGTGCCGCAGGTTCGGACTCGAGAGGCAGGAGCTTGAAGAAGTGGCAGGTTGCATTATCAGCACTGATTCCTTGGGGCCGGTGATGCTGAGGGAACAGAGGCTGTAGGATGCCGCAGCCACTTTTGCCGCGCACGTCCTGAAGACTCTCAGGGCACTGGAGAGAAGGCGGAAGGAGCAGACGGAGTAGGGGTCCCCGCGCACCCGAAGCAATGCCAGGCGGCGGTACCGCACAGCGCGAAGCCCTTAGTCCATAGTCTATAGTCTACCGTCTTCCCTTAATGTTTTTGTATGTTAATGTATGTACCATAAGGTTTAGTTACTAGTGGAAATAAATCACGAATACAAAAAAAAAAAAAAAACTGGCTTATGCCGGATTTCTTCAAGCAGAACTATATAAGAACTTACACAGATATCGATCAGCATTTGAATCTGTAAACACTTATAATGGCGTTGTCAGATTGACCATGGATCAGTGTGACCATATCGAGAAGATATCGATGCCCATAGTTGTGCACAAAAAACTTGTGAAAAGTGATATACGTGTGAAATATTCATTCACGTTTTGGCATTGGTTTTTATGTGGTAGAGAGAAAGTGCCATAGTTTATTTTTATACACGGTGAGTGTTGGCGTATGCAGTTTTGGGATTTCTATTTAACCTTAAACAACCTGCAGATGCAAGACTTGTGTTTTGGGAGACGCTGCCGCAGTCCAGACGGGACTTATCGTTGCCGTTGCTGGCGCAAAGGTTGCGCAGCAACTCAGGAAGAGGAGCAAGTTAAGAGGAAATAACTTAAAACCTCGGCTAAACTTCTAGAGCATCCCGAGGAGCACTCATGAGAATGATCTCCTGAAAGCGGTTTACAGCCCGTGAAGACGACAATTTAAAACGGATGCCCGCAACTTCGAAAAAAAATGATTCCGCAGCGCATCATCGGCGGATAGAACGCGTCTCAGCAAGGAGCTCCCCAGCGCCTGAAAGGGCTATCTTGTGTTTTTTTTTTTGTGGTATTGTGCAAAAAGAACCTTGGCCTGCGAGCTTTGCCATGGCCGATCATACATTTGCGTACTTTAGTTCAATTTTAGCGGTGATCAAGTCAAAACCTCGCATATTAAAGAAATTGCAAGTGCTCCAAAGTATAGACAATTCAACGAAATGTCTGTAAAATTCTCGTCAGCATAATGAGGAAGCTGGCTATAAGAAAACGGAACTAAGTTGGCATCGGGGAACCTTTTTACAGCTTTCACAAAACTGCGAAAAAAAGCCCACCCTACATTGATTTCTAAATCGACCGAAAATAATCATAAATCCCTCGAAAGGCTATCCTTAATTGGGCCACGACATTCCGATACTTCTGAGTTCAAACACTTTACTCAGTTAGCTTATTTTCAGTTTTACTTAATTTAATATACAAATATTTTGTTTATGTGAGGGGCCACTGTACCGCCTCTGCGCACAGAGCTTTTGCTCCCGTCCGCGCTCGCCTCGCTTCAACAAAGCAGAGCGGCTCTAGTTTTAAGTACCAATTTTTTGTCATATGAATGCAGCCGAATTATGCTAATTATATTATCCACGACGCCCCCGTTTCTTATTTTTCGCCATTCCACCCTGGGTTGGTTTTTCTTCACTTGCGATCTTCGCTCTGCGCCTTGGGAATATTCTGCCAGCCTACCGCAATCTTTGGAGGACGAGCGCTACCTATAAACATTGGTCTTTCGAGCCATATTAGGATATTCTTCCGCCACTTCTGCCAGCAGTTACCGGCCATTGTTTCGCCAAAGATAAGTACGAGCTTTCCTCCATCTCCTCACTGCCGGTATTCAGCAGCGGCCCTAAAATTCAATTTCGTTCGCACTGCTGTCAACTCCACATCCGAGAATTTCTCCTACACAACGGCAGTGGGAAAGTTATAGTACTCCTAGTTCGCCGAAATTTTCCATTCGTCTCCGCTTTGTGTGTCCTCGCCGTTTTTTCCGTTCTCTGTTTTACAACAAATTGTTAACGGTCGAGGCATTTGTACATTTATGTGTATGCATCCTCAGCATACACACGCAACATAATTACATATTTCGGAGCAACTCCGCGCAATTAACAAGGGAAAAGTGAAATTGAGTGGTGAGAAACTAATATATACACATAAGTACAAATTAAAAGCGAGACAAAAACAACCAACATTCAAAAAATTATTACAAATCCACACGGGGGGACTGCGATTGTTTTCTTTTTATTGCAAAGTTTTGATTTTCTCCAGCGGCCGCGGTGTTGTTGTTGCTGTGTTTCTCCTCTCTTGCGTACCGCATGCACTGCCTTGTCAGGGTTCTTAAGGGGGGAACTACCCCTTGAAGCCGTAAAAAAATACTTTTTTGTGATTTTTTTTGTGGAAAAATAAAACGGCGCACATAAAAATTGTTACCTATTATTTATATTTAGACATAAGTTTAAAGAAACAAAAAAATTTTTAATATTATAAAAAACAAGAAAGGAAGCTAACTTCGGCATGCTGAAGTTTAAATACCCTTGCAGTAAGTAAGAAGAAGAAGAAAAATCTTCTGACTTTTTCGTTTTCTCGGGTACTGACCAAAGCTAAATGTTGCGAAATAAAAATGTTGCGAACGAGAAATGTTGCGAGCGAAAAATGTTGCGAACGAAATAAATGAATTTATTTATATATATTCCTGTGGCTGCTATATGATATAGTGGTCCGATTTGAATAAAATTAAAACCGAAATATGTGGAAAATTGACTTAGTTAGATTTTTTCCTCAAAATTTTCTGATCGGTCCTATGACGAAATTCAAGAATAATACAAAATGGCCATATCTCAAATTTTATTCAAATATTGTAAAAATTGGCAAAGTTATAATTTTTTTCATTAAAATTTACCGATCTTTCCTATATAGCTATATGATATAGTCGTCCGATCCGGCTCGTTCCGACATCGTTCATCCAGATAGCTTC
The DNA here is from genome assembly GCA_008042635.1 of Drosophila nikananu. Classification (NCBI taxonomy): domain Eukaryota; kingdom Metazoa; phylum Arthropoda; class Insecta; order Diptera; family Drosophilidae; genus Drosophila; species Drosophila nikananu. The sequence continues at coordinate 1,732 of VNJV01009043.1, read as the reverse complement.
AAAACTGAGGGACTAGTTTGCGTAGAAACGGACAGACGGACGAACATGGCTAGATCGACTCGGCTGTTGATGCTGATCAAGAATATATATACTTTATAGGGTCGGAGATGTCTCCTTCACAGCGTTGCAAACTTCTGACTAAAATTATAATACCCTGCAAGGGTATAAAAAAAAAATTAAGGAGTTGTGGTCGATCCCGTAAGACGTGTTACCGCTGACATCGAAATTGGCAAACACGATTCTGGTCGCAATTTTCATCCGAAAACATTATACCAAACATTTATTTACTACAATCTTTGCAAAATTTGAACATTTACTATAAAAATCAGTGTTACAAAGAAAAAATGTATTTATATACTACAATTTTTTTTTTTTTAAGCCAGAGCAACTGTGGCCTTCAGGCTATGATTTCTTAATTTAGGTTCAGTTTTTTTTGCTAATTTATTAAATGTAATTATGTTGTTTGGTGTGATTTCTGACAGGAGTTGGATTGGTCTAGGAATTTTGAGGGATGTGCAAATTTGGTGTATATTGCTGCAGTCGGTGGCGATGTGTTGTACTGTTAAAATGACGTTGTTGCAGTAGGGGCAGACAGGTGCAGGGGTCTTTTTAAATAGGTGTTCTTGCGTGAGTTTCGTGTGTGTTAATCTGTATCTTGTATATAGAATTGCTTGGTTTCTGTTTATTGTTGCTGGGATGTAAGCTGGTTCTCTTTTTGGGTTAAATGATTTGTAATAGTGGTTATAATTGTCTCATATGGTGGTTAGAGCCTCGTTTGTATGTTTGTTAATTAGTTTGTTGATGTCGTGTTTGTTGTTTGTGTAGTGTAGATGCAATGGGGATCGTGTGGCAGATTTAGCTGATGAATCTGCAAGTTCATTGCCCTTTATCCCGGTGTGTCCTGGAGTCCAGAGCAATTTTATTTTGTTTACGTTTGTTATTAATTTTCTTCTTATTCTCCGAATTGTTGTGTCGCTGTTGTTTATGTTTTTTATCGCTTGTAGAGTGGATAAAGAACCTGTGCATATCATGTGTTTTCCTATTGTAGCACTTGCTACTTCAACTGCCGTAAGGATCGCTTCTGCCTCAGCTGTGTAAATTGATGTGTACAGGGGTGTGATGGCTGATTTTAAATTTACGTTTTCCTCTGTGATAACACTGAACGCTGTGACATTGTCTGATTTGGATCCGTCTGTAAATGTGAATTTCCAGTCTGAGTAGTAATTTCTTAGGTTTTTAAAAGTTTCTTTAGGTGTGTTTTCCTTTTTATGCAGGGCTATGTCTAGTAATATAGATTTGTTTTGGAAGAACCATGGTGGCCTTTGCTCTTTGTGTTTTGGCCTTTTCTGGATTATTATATTTAATGATGCGGCTTTATTAATGATGACTTGTAGGCTTGATGATGTCCGAGCTCTTCTTTTTCTTTTCATTTGTCTATCAAGAGTTTCTTGGAGGGATGATCCGGATGCGTATGTAAGTCTACTGATCTGTCTGCCGATGCTCCATTGGAATCTTGTTGTCAGATCCGGAAGCCCAGACTCTGCTAGCATATTATTTATCGGAGTGGTTCGGAAAGCACCTAGGGAAAGTCGGATTGAGGAGTGGTATGGGGAGGATAGCTTATTAATATTTGTTTTGTTTGTTTTTCCATATATACAGAGACCGTAATCGATTTTTGATAATACTATGGCTTTTGTAATGTCTATTAATGATTTGGTGTTACATTTTAAAT
>VNJV01009041.1:0-27828 GCA_008042635.1 Drosophila nikananu | reverse complement strand
TCACTGCTATATATGTCGGAACGAGCCGGATCGGCCGACTATATCATATAGCTATATAGGAAAGATCGGTACATTTTAATGAAAAAAATTATAACTTAGCCAATTTTTACAATATTTGAATAAAATTTGAGATATGGCCATTTTGTATTATTCTTGAATTTCGTTTTTAATTTGATCAAAATCGGACAACTATATCATATAGCTGTCATAGGACCGATCAGAAAATAATGATGAAAAATTCTAACTAAGCCAATTATTCACATATTTTCATAAAATTTGAGACATAGACATGTTGTATTATTCCAGAATTTCGGTTTTAATTTTATTCAAATCGGACCACTGTATCATATAGCAGCCCTAGGAATATATATATAAATTCATTAAATTCGTTCGCAACATTTTTTGCTCGCAACATTTCTCGTTCGCAACATTTTTCTTTCGCAACATTTACCTTATGTCAGTACCCGAGAAAACGAAAAAGTCAAAAGATTTTTCTTCTTCTTACTTACTGCAAGGGTATTTAAACTTCGGCATGCCGAAGTTAGCTTCCTTTCTTGTTTTTTGTTATTTTGTTGTTTTGTTTGGGAAATATCTTTTTGTGTATGCAGTGTGGTTGTTGTTGCTGTTGGTTTTGTCGTAGTTGCTTTTATTTGCATTAGTAGTAATGTCGATCCATGCTCAGCATGGATATCGGGGGCCTGGCGGCCTCCTCTCTAACCGGAGGAGGCAATGGGGCTCTGCTGGCCGTCCACATCCTGGGCCTTGTTCTGGCGCACCAACTCGGCACGACGCTCTAGTTTTTGAACTTTTTCAATTTTTTTCTTTAATTCCTGTTCACGCTTCAGTTCGGCGGCGAACAATTTGTTCTCATAAAGGAGTGCCTTCTCCTCGAGCTTTTGACATTTCAATTGATCGTTCTGCGATTTGATTTCGGCAATTCTGATTGTTTTATGCTCCTTAAGACGATCCAACATTTTCTTGATATTCTCATCGCGCAGCGACTGGGCGATTTTTAACTTCTCCTCGACAGCCTTTTGCTCATTGGCCTTCTGCTGCTATCTCCTGGGCATGGATCTTTAGCTTTTCCTTTAGATCGCTAATAATGGCTTCTCTCTTCTCCACATGTTGCCCCATTTTAGACTCCAGCTGCTCCTTGGTCTGAGTAATGAACTCATTAGTGATTCCATCCTTTTTGCGAGTGGCCTCCTCGACCTTGGCCAGCTTATTCGAAATATCGGCCATCTTCTTGGCCTCCAGTGAGATGCGACGCTCTTCGGCCGCCTTTAGCTTTTGCTCAATCTCCTCAACGCTGACATTCTTGCCCGGGGTGACCGGACGCTTAGGAACGGCCACATTGGGTGCCGGTTCGGCCAGAATGACCTCATAGCTCAGGCCTCCACGGGACTTCTCCTGGAAGCGAATTTCAGTGGCTTCGCCATAAATAGTGTTCTTAACCATTTTTATTGTTATTTTCGCCGATGGAAAGGAATACGTAAAAAAATTAAGAAATATCACATAAAGTCTCGACAAATAAAGAGCTCTCACTGATAGCTGAATGCAGTGCTTATTGTTAATAACAAAATAGAACACAGGAACACAAGCTTTAAAGTTTTCAATTGAAATAAAACGAATCAATAAATTTAACAGATCTTCGGCCAGCGTTGTGAAGGCGTCGATAAAAATACACAAACAAAAAAAATAAAAAAAAAAAAATAGTTGCTTTTTGTTATGTTTCTGACTAATTTCTATGAAAATATATTAATGGGGTGTTTACACACAAGATTGGACTGCAACTTTTTACTAGCAGTAATTTGCTAGCCCACCTATCTCGAAACGAGATAGCTGTAATCACTCCATTTTTACAGCCATCTCAAATGACTCTGTCGTTGCCATTCTCCAGTTCGCGTAGAACATTCGCCCTCTTCCCGCAAATTGCCTTCTCCTATCCTTGTTGTTGCACAAAGATAACTTCGCGACGTGTAAAAGCAGCTGACAAGCGCTTCATACTTTTGAGACGTATTGCTTGCTTAAACACCACAAATCTTGTCTTAGTCAGCTGTTCGTTAATGTAAATAAATGCCGGAGAGTCCAGACTAACAAGTTTTAAGCTCAGTTGTGTTTTTTTAGCCCGTCGGTAAGCCCCGATCGCACGCAGCAGCGCTGTCTTTTGCTGCACGTGTTCCATTCTTATTTTAATAATTGGGTCAACAATTGAATTAGTTGACCACCTCGGGTGCACGCGAAAAATGGCTCGTACTTTCGGCGGGGGCATTAACTGCAGTAAATAACATAGGGCGTGAAATAAAGTCCGGAAGTTTTCCTGCCCTTAAATCCATCGATGAGTTGTTGCGCACTCGCTTCGCTGGCTTACTCATGTTACTGCTGTTGTTTGCCGGCCTGTAGTCGATTTATAGCTCTCTTGGCGATGCAATTCAGCATGTTCGATGTTCGATCGGCACTGTGTTAGTGTATTTGTGCTTATGTTTATTTTTATGGAACTTGAAAATATGCACTCGATCGTAATTATCACAGTAATTTGGTGAGAAATAATTATAATTAATTAATTTGTATAGGTAGGTAGGTTAAAGTGATGAGGCTCTTCTCGAAACCTCCAATTAGAGCGGTGCTCCGTTTTTTTCCACACCCTCTGTTTCCTGATTGTAGCTGGTCAAGCTCAGTACCAACCCGAATCGTTGAGAAAAGCAAGGATAGCTGCAATCTTACGCTTCCCTACTTCTCCCAGAGATTCCAGCTGGAAGGCACCAAAATGACGCATTCTCCTGTTGTTCAAAGCTGGACAGTGACAGAGCAGGTGCTCTGGTGTCTCCTGTTCTGCTTGTTCTTTGCAGCTTCTGCAGCTTGTATTATAGGGAAGCTCCTTTACACTCCGTCACTAACTGTGAGTTTGTCTTGACTGCTGCTAGAGCTTTGATAGCCGCTTGGCTATCCGAGTAGATCCTCACTTTGGTATTGCTAAGGCCTCTCTGATTGGATAGTCTGGCTGCCTCCAATACAGCGAGTACCTCAGCCTGAAAGACAGTCGCTGATGCTGGGAGACTAAAATTCGATGAAATCCCCCAGCTCTCAGCGAAGATCCCAGCCCCCACACCACAGCTCATCTTGGAGCCATCGGTGTAGAGCGAAACCTCATCTTGTTCGGTTACTCTGCCTATAGTCCATTCCTCCCTTGTCGGGTAGGAGGTCGTATAGCTGTTGCCGAATTTAATCTCGGTTGTAATGTAGTCCATGTTTTCGTCTATTAACGCCGTGACCCCATCAAGGATAGTGCGGTGTCCTATGCGGCGATCCCTCCAGCAATTGCTTGCTTTTAGTCTTACCGCACTCTGCGCCGCCGCATCCTTGATAAAAAGGTCAAGGCATGATATCCAGGATTACGTTCAGGGCAGCCGAGGGGCACGAGCGCATAGCCCCCGTAGCTCCTGCGCATGCCGAACGTTGTATCCTCGTCAGTTTGGTGATGTTGTAGGCTCTAGTGAGTGCCGGCCACCATACTAGAGCCCCGTATGTTAATATAGGTCTAACTACTGCTGTGTAGAGTAGAAGGCAATACTTGCCTTCTTGACTCTCTCTTCGATGTTTCGTTTCCATGAGAGCTTTTGGTCCAGTATAACTCCCAGATACTTCGCCTGCTCAGAAAGTTTTAGCTCTCTGCCATCTATTTTAGGCATGTTATAACTAGGGATCTTTGATCTCCTTGTAAATAGCATAAGTTCTGTTTTAGTGGGGTTAATCCGAAGTCCGCAGGATTTCGCCCAGTTGTTTAGTCTGTCCAGAGCACCCGACATAATGTCGCTTATGACGTCGGGGAAAGGACCTAATACTAGTAGCACTCAACCACAATTAAGTTCTTTAAATATGTGGTTCATGTTGATTAGCCAGAGAAGCGGCGATGATACTTCGCCCGGGGGTGTGCCTCTCTTCACTACTCGCGTGAGGTGAGTGCCACCCAGTTCGGCCACTATCGTCCTCCTCGTGAGCATAGCACGTATCCATTCTCTGATGCATCTCTCAACGCCTATCGAACTGAGGGAGCCCAGGATGGGTTCGGCGTTCACATTATTGAACGCACCTTGGGGCATTGAAGAAGGTCGACCGCGGCTTCGCCCCAAAGCCGCGGCAAGGCATCTTACGACCCAGGGTTGCCAGGCTCTGAGAAGGCTCCGTTCGGACACAGCTGGATTAACCCCTCAGCTGCAAACCTGTAAGCCAGCGGGCACGGGACGCGTAACTCGCCTGGCTTGAGGGGAGGCCGTTTTAAGACTTACCCAGGTCTCGGTAAGGAAGTGGAGTCAAAGGAATTATTGGATGGAGGATTCACAGGATTCACACGCGGAGGACCTTCTCCCAAGGAGAAGGTGGTGTCTATCATATTGATATTCACATACGAGTCTACTTGGTGCACCAGTAGAGCCAAGGAATATCCATCAACAAATACTCTGCTGATCTTGCCTTGGTCTGATTTAGTGTTAACAATATTAAAATCCTGTTTTAGGTCCTGACAGATCTGGGCCCTACAACGGTTCAAATAATTTGTTTAACACTGCGCGTTTTAGGCGTGCATTTAACTTTGAACGCGCGAAGTTACAAACAAAACAAACTGAAACCGAAACCAACTCAACGAGCATCACCGAAAACACTTAAGCGAAAGCCAAGAAGGAAGAATACAAAGCACATAGCAAATTTTATCAAGCACTCAAAAATCACTCAAGCGAGAGCGTCCCTCTGATGCCATATCGGACGCGGCCATCGGTGGGCTGATTGCGGCTATGAATAGCCGGTTCGATGAGCAAGCCCATTAAATATACCATTCGCGAGGTCGAGGAGAGGATGCTTGGAGTGCTGCAGGAACGGCTTGTAGGTCTTACCACGGAGATGAAGCAGATGGCTGATCGAATGTCGCAGCTGGAGAGAGAAGTTGAGGAGCTGCGCTCCCAGAAATCACAAATTGGATCGGTGCAAGGTAGGCTCGACGCGCAGCGTGCCGAAAGCTAGGTGTGTACACTGAGAATGCATGGGGTCCCTTTCACGGAATGCGAAATATTACAACCAATTTTCAACAAGCTGTGTTTTGCTATGAACTTGGTCCCTGCGCCAAGAGTCCGAGACATTTTTAGGGTGCGTAAAACACAGAAATCCCTGGTTGATCCTCCAATTATTATTAAACTGGAGTCGGCGAGGGAGGGAATCAAGGGAATACAAAAAAAAAATTCAAAGCAAACACCTGCAGCACAACTAAATTGTGAAAATAATAACAATATACTAAACAGAATAGCTGCATACCCACGAAGTGAACGGGTACTTTATTAAAAACAAAATATAAGATTTCAATAAAACCCCGGTTGTTTTAATGCAAAAATTAAAACGAAACGAGAGCGTAAAAAAAACACGTCCGTTCACTTGGAAAAAAGCTTTTTTGAATTATATCCTTAAATTCCTTAAAATCACCAATCACCATATATAATTTAACCTTAACTAGATTACTTTAACTACGCGTAAATAAAAAACATATAGCCATAGCTCAAACTTCTCCGCTGGCTCTTAATTTAAATTAATTGTAAGCTCATTATAAATAAATAAATAAAATATTATCCGCAAAACCGTAATTTCTTGTTCGTCCGTCCTCTGTGATTAATAAAATAAACAAATATATTTCGTCCACAGTCAATGCACGTAGAAGCAAATGATAATAACCAAATGAAATTAAAATATTATTGAATACAAATATGTTACAATACCTACATTAAAAAATATATGTATATATTCTTGATCAGCATCAACAGCCCAGTCGATCTAGCCATGTCCGTCTGTCTGTCTGTCTGTCCGTCTGTCCGTCTGTAGGAACGATCGGTAAATTTTAATGAAAAAATAATAACTTAGCCAATTTTTACAATATTAGAATAAAATTTGAGATATGGCCTTTTTGTATTATTCTAGAACTTCGTTTTTAATTTGATCAAAATCGGACCACTATATCATATAGCTGTCATAGGACCGATCGGAAAATTTTGAGGAAAAAAACTGAATAAGCCAATTTTCCACATATTTGCATACAATTTGAGACTTGGCCATTTTGTATTATTCCAGAATTTCGGTTTTAATTTTGTTGAAATCGGACCACTATATCATATAGCTGCCATAGGAATATATATATTAATACATTTAGTTTGTTCGCAACATTTTTTGCTCGAACTTTCGCAACATTTTTTGTTCGCAACATTTTTTTCGAATAATTTATCTTATGTCAGCATCCGAGAAAGCGAAAAGTAATTTTTCCTCTTCTCCTTCTACTTACTGTATTTAAACTTCGGCCTGCCGAAGTTAGCTTCCTTGTTTATTTTTGTTTTTCGTTGGGTTATAATACCGATTTTCCATCTTAATTTATCTTTGTGTAGGATTTGTATTGCGTACGCAGCGATCTCGGAAATCTACTAAAGGCCCTTGGACGTTTAGAAGAAGCTAAAGTATGTACAAAAATTAAGAAAAATTTATGCAAATAATGTCCCTAAATATTTGTTATTTTCTGCTAATTGTTAATTTTTCCATACACATTGGGTAACTGTCAGATGTTTTTATAAAGTGTGCCCTTACTTTGGTATATTCTTTTATATTTCATTTTATTTTCCAAGATAGCTAATTCTTTTTATATTTTTCGCGTGAGAGGTTCCAGTATTTACGAGCCCCGACCACCATAAATTACCGTTTAAATTAATAAGAATATTTCATTTGATTTTTTCTAAGTTCTCCCAGATATCTAATTCTTATCCTATTCTACGCGTGAGATGTTTCAGTATGTACATATATACGAGCTCCGACCACAATTACCATACAAATTAATAGTGGTCGGGGCTAGTATATATAACAAGAAAGCCCATTTTGGCAAGCCGAAGTTTAACCCTTGCTGGTAGTAAACTCGGTTAATTCTTAAATATCTTGGAAATATGTCGGAATTAAGCTTTAAGGTATAGTCGAGGGATATATATAATTTTTTTTTTACAAATTTTTTGATCGTTTCTATGGCAGCTATGTATATGTCGGAGACAATTCCGGGGAAACCCCCTTTTCTGTCTTGGTCGTGACGCATAGCAGCAAATGTCGGTGAGAAATTCCGGGGTAGTATAAGATTCTGCAGAATCAAGGCGCGAGGCATAGCAGTCCCTGCTGCTGAGTAAGGTCCGTCAACGAGTTACAAAAAGCCGTAAGAAAGAAAGAGATGACTAGATAGTATAATCTTGAGTGAGAATACTGAAACGAGTGTTGAGTCGAAGGAGCGGAGAAGAAAAGAGTCAGTATATTTTGGATAACGAGACGGAACTCGTGAAGTAATAAAAGATAGAATTATTCTACTAGCTCCCGACATGCATATATAATATTGTCGTCCGAAGCGGCCGGTTCTGACAAATATTGAATATATAGACTATCTGCAATAATAACTTCAAAACTTTGCGACTATTTTCCGTTGAAACGGACAGACAGACGAACGTACGTAGGATAGTGCACTGCGACCACTGGGGTCTATTGTGCCCCCGTCCTATTGTCTGAGTTATAGTTCCTTGAACAGTTCAATCGAACGCAAAACTGCGATGATGTTGCCTGGCCGAAGATCCCTCATTTTCTACGTGGTGAATGTAAGGCCCCCGAAGTGGGCCATCCTCAACCGACTGATAGCCGGGCACTCCTCAAGTAGGTGTTCCGGAGTCTCGTCTTCTTCCAGACAGGGGCGTTCTCGCCCCCTTTCTAGCTATTATGTCGGCCACTTCATTGCCGGGGATCCCCGAATGCTCTGGTACCCAGTATATGATTACATTATTGTTCACACCCTACTCATTGAGTGTTCCTATACATTGCCATACTAGTCTGGAAACAATCTTATGCGCACTGACTATCTGAAAAAAATGGGTATGTCTCTCCGATTGTAATCCCGCTCAATATTGAACGAGGCACATCTCTCTGTCGCGTGTACTTCCGCTTGAAAGATACTGGCGAATTTCCCTAGAGGTTGAGTCGGAGTCCGCAGACACCCGCACCCGCACCAGTCTCTGTTAGTGAGTCGTCAGTATACCACCTAATAGCATGTTGTTTCACATCGTAGGTGGTAGACATGTTAATCCACTTGTTGCTAAGCTCCGCTTTGAAGAGCTTATCAAAGCTAAACTTAGCCAATTGAACATCCTGCGGATATTCTAAAAACAGGTCAGTTACAGCCGCAGCCGAGTCAGCTGGTCTTGTCCCTGTTATCCTCATGGTAGATTTGTGGAAGCCCGAGCAGCATATCAAGAGCAATGGGACCTTTTCTTTTTATCCTATATATAAATGACATTGGTCACTGTTTAAATAACTCTGAATTTTTATTGTTTTGCTGACGATTTAAAAATCTTCAAGTCGGTGAGTTCCGTTTTAGATAGCAATATGCTTCAGGACGATTTGGCGAGAGTTGGAGATTGGTGTCTTCGAAATAAGCGTCCCTTGAACCTCGCCAAATGTTTCACAGTGACTTACAGCAAAAAGCCCAACAAATTGCCTTTTTCCTTCTCGATTAATTCCAGCCCTCTTACAAGTAAAACCGAAGCATTAGACTTGGGAGTTATGTTTGACGCCAAATTTCTCTTCATCGCTCATATAAACTATATTGTTCCTAAGGCATATGCTATGTATGGGTTTGTGAAACGCAATGCTGCTCAATTCACTGACCCGTATACCAAGCTCATCCTATTTTTTTCTTTCGTGAGGTCTAAGCTTGAGTACGCTTCTTTTATTTGGAACCCAAGCGGGGATATACTTTCCCGCCGCCTCGAACGGATTCAGAAAAAGTTTCTATATTTTGCCCTTAATTCCCTGAATTTCCATGATCCTGTTCCCTCTTATTCCGCTAAATGTCGTCTTGTGCATTTGTCATCCTTACATGACAGGCGAATCGTGGCTAGCCTAATTATTATTTTCGACCTCATCTCAGGCAAACTCGATTGTCCTGTCTTGTTAAATAATATAAATTTTTCTGTTCCGCGTAGGCACTTACGAACCTATTAGCCATTTTTCGTGCCAATATGTAGGACAAATTACGCTTTGAATGAGCCTATCTCTAGAGCTTTAATTTATTTCAATAAGCTGCCACCAAATATGCGATTGGACCCATGCTCACCAAGGAATTTAATTAAGAATGCGCTTTTCTAATATTTAGCCTCAATTAATGTTAGTTATGTTATAGTTAAGTAGCCAGTTAAGGTTTACCGTTGGCGAAATAAATAAATAAATAAATGGATGAGTGCGCATAGAGCCCGAGATGCACGTGCAGGCAAGTCTCTGGAGTTTGCCCAGTTGCCTTTTCGTGACATCAAGGTAAGCGCGATTCGCCCAAACCGCAGCCCCTTAGCTGACAATGGGCCTCCGCACTCCAATTTTTCCCTGCAAGAGACCTACAGCTCATTAAGGCCATAGTGGTTTGCGAACACTATGTTCCACAGAGTGCTCTTACCACAACATCATGAGCTGTGTTATCAAAAGCACCCTCTATGTCCATAAAGGCACAAAGAGCTACCCCTTTGGCCTCTACAGAACGCTGTAGACTGTCAACCAGGCTTAAGAGAGCCGATTCAGTGCGACATTCTAATGTGGTTGTCCACAATCTTCTTAAGGCTTTTCAGCAGGAAGGAGGTTATGCTGATCGGCCTGAAGGATTTGGGATGAAACGGGTCTTTCTTCCCAACCTTCGGGATAAAGATCACCCTATCCGTTCTTCATGCCCGCGGAAAATACTAATAAGGAACAGCATTAGCTGTTCGACACCCTTCTGATGATGGATGGGTGTGATTCTATCCACCCCCGGAGCTTTGTAGGGGCTGAGTGTACTCAACGCCCAACTAATCTTTTGTTCAGTTACGATCGCTGCAGCCAGGCTCCAGTTGGGTCTCCCGTTAGGGATTTATTCCTAACTGTTGTCTACATTGGACGTGGTTCTGCACAGAGGGAAGGGAGTTTGCAGGAGAAGTTCCGCTTACTCCTCCTCGTCCTCGGTAAATAACCCATCTGCCCTCTTAAGACAAAGTTCAAAAAGTACTTTGCCTTTTAAGATTACGCTTACTGTACCGGATTTCTTTAACGATTCCTCGGACGACCCAAGGCTCCTGGATGAGCACCACTGCCCTTGTGAGATGTTGGGGGTAAGAAGTGAAGAGTGTGTAAGACTATGTATTAAAAACGGTCAGACAAACGCCTTGTCGGTACTACAACGGTGTGGTACCTGCTGTTGTCCGGGACTGCTTATTTACGACAAGATAATTCGATGGCATTAAAGTTAAATATTCGACAATTTTTTCAAGTATCTGGGGCCGAAATCGTGGTGGGCTTGTTGGCATAGACCAACGAATTCATATACCCCCACACAAAATAATCCAATGGTGTAATATCGCACGATCTTGGAGGCCATGGCACAGGACCATTTCTGGAGATAACGCTGTTACTGAACACTTCGCTCAATAAGTCGATGGTTTGACGAGCTGTGTGGCAAGTTGTGCCGTCTCTTTGAAACCAACTATCTTCTATACCATTCTCACGCACTTTTGGAAACAAAAATTCGTTGAGCATGGCTCTGTAGCGGTTCCCGTTGACGGTAACATTCATTCCTTCCCCTCGTTTAGCAAGGGAGTCTTCCTATATGGCATTCATGCCATGGCACCCAGCCCACCGTTAGGGTGTTTTTGGAGGAAAGGGTATTCAGCTGCTGGAAACAGTTCTTTACAAGTCCGGATGAGATTGTAAAGGAACTCAGCGCTATGAGCGCTGCCTGACTGTCAGAGAAGATGTAAATCCGTGCGCCTTGCATTTTCCTGCGAAGGCTGAAATAAATAAATGAAACTCCGTGGACCTTTTATTTTAACTCTTGGATTTATTTTGGGAGCAGCAATAGTGCCGCTTCCCATGTCAAAATGGATCTGAGTTTTACATTATTCTTTAGGTTCTAATTAAGCCTAGGTCTCCTAGCTCCGCTGCCCACAGTTGGTCAGCAGAGGGACGGTTATGTATATATCTTATATATTATATATATATATATGCTCTTTTTAAGCTGGAGTGCTATGGTATATGTATGCACTTGAGTTCGATCGGGCGGTCGGCGTATGCATCAGAATGCTTACATATGCTCTTTCTTAGTGCGCGCTCATATTTCGGCCACTTAGGCTAAAGACCGGAGCTCTGTTTATGTAAACAGTGCAACAAACTTGGTACAGTAGATATTCAATATATGTGCATACTACATCTCCCTCCTTTTGAAAAATAACGTAATTTTTTTTTTTTTATTTATTTATTTATTTCACGAAACAGCAAGTATCTGCCATATAATGTGTTTCCATTGCCTCTGTCCAAATAAGGAGTGTATTTAACGATGTGCTCCAACTCACATCAGGTGGGCAGAGGCAAGGATAGGTGACATAATATAATGAGCGCATTAACATCTAAGGACAACTCATCATGTAACAAAAAGTATAGATCATTGTACAAAGAACATAAAACACGGAAAGGGTCATGCATCTCAATATTAGTTTTGCAAATATCGAGAGCAATCGGACGAAAGTGAAGAGAAGATCTGGCTGGGACAGAGAACTTTAACAGATTTAGGAGATAGGACGAACAAATATGACCATTAATTAGTTTTCATTAAAGTTTAACTCCCGCATAGAGCGGACGTGGTCTAGCTAACATAACTAGTGTTATGATTAACACAAGTGCTTATTTAATTTAAAAAAATAAGTGCCACGCATAAAAAGCTCGAAAAAATGAGCCGCAATCAAAAGAATGAGCGTAGAAGCTCAGTAAGCCAAAGAAACGCGTGTTACTCTTATTTCTCAACTCGTGATATCGATGAAAATAAGAAGTCGACAAAGAGCAAGTCGGCTCTGCTGACCGTGGACAGCAAGAGAGCCAGCTCTTGCTCACCCTCTCTGCTCACCCCAACTCCTGTATCATGGAGTTACCAATGTCAAACCCCACCACCGCCGGCTTCGATGGAAGAAGCTCCAACAACTAGCAGTGCTCCAATTTCTGCAGTCGCAGCAAAAGTACCACCAACAATTAAACCAACTACCAATATTACGAATTCGGTGCCAACGGCTGCACAGCCAAATACAATGGCAACAAAAACCGTAAGCTTCGATAAACAACAAGCGGTCCCGGCTATACAGACCGGTATGGATCGCTACATCCAGATTAAGCGTAAGCTTAGTCCACTCAATACGGTTGGTAATAAACCTAAGATCAACCGTACTACCGATGGCAACGAACGAATTAGGAGTTGCAACGTAAACCGATTCTCCATCTTAGCAGAGGAAGAGCACAACCAAGCTGAACAGGGCCAGGAGACCCAAAAGAAACCAAAGCCCCCACCTATCTATATAAGGGAAAAAAGCTCAAACGCCCTGGTAACCAAAATTATTGCGTTGGTCGGAAACGATAATTTTCATGTTGTTCCGCTTATTAAAGGGAACATCCACGAAACCAAAGTTCAAACGAAGTCCGGACAACATTTCCGAGCTGTGACTAATTACCTGGAGGAAGCAAAAAAGAAAAAAACACCACTTTCATCAAAGGTTTGCAACAAAATACTTGCAAGCCGCCACGTCCATACAAGTTCACTCAGGAAACGGCAACCTTTGCATTGCCGCTGTCTACTGCCCACCTCGCTTTACGATCTCTGAAGGTCAATTCATGGACTTCTACAACACTCTGGGGGATCGCTTCATAGCTGCAGGAGACTACAACGTCAAACACACGCACTGGGGACGTACTGGGGACACGCACGCCTCGTGACTCCCAAGGGAAGGCAACTATATAATGCACTTATAAAAGTGTGCAATAAACTGGACTACGTTTCTCCTGGTAGCCCCACATATTGGCCTGCAGACAGCTGGTTCTGGAAAAGAGGCGTCTGCGACGAGCGTGGCAAACCAGCAGATCGCCATGCTCAAAGCAACGTCTTACTGAAGCCACCCGCAACCTAAACCGGGCTCTGAAGCAAGATGCTGAAAATGAACAACTTAAATATATTGAAAAACTCTCGCCAACTAGTACAAAGCATCCCTTGTGAAGGGCTCATCCAAATCTAAGCTCTCCAATTGAAACCGTCACTTCTATAAGGAATTCTGCAGGGTGCTGGGCCTCGCAGCGACAAAGATAGAGCCGAATCATTTGCCTTACATCTCAGAGGCGTCTTCCAACCGAACCCTGCAGCAAATGATTATGTCCTTCCTCAAATCCACCTCGAAACCGAATCCACGCCAACTACATTTCGGCCGAACGAGATCACAAAAGTCATCAGGGAGCTAAAACCAAAAAAGGCTCCAGGCGGTGACCGAATAACTACAAAAATGATAATGGAACTTCCGTACTGTGCTATTGAGGTCATCTGTAAACTCTTCAATGGAATCATAAGCTTCGGCTACTATCCAAGTAAATGGAAAAAATCAATTATTATAATGATACCGAAGCCCGGAAAAGATCTCACGATTCCGTCAAGTTTATTATCATGCCTGTCCAAATTATTCGAAAACTGCCTTCTAACGCGCATAATACCATATATGGGAGCCCACAACATTATACCAGCCCATCAATTTGGATTCAGAGAAAAACACGGAACTATCGAGCAAGTAAACAGAATATCCTTGGAGCATAGGGAATATTGCAGCGCGATATTCCTTGATGTATCTCAAGCATTCGACCGCGTCTGGCTCAAAGGTCTCATGCATAAAATTAAAACTCACTTGCCTGGGTACACTCACAAACTACTTGAATCCTACCCCTACAATAGAGCCTTCGCAGTGAGGTGCAACACAACAATTTCCGACAGCTACGCTTTCGAAGCTGGAGTCCCACAAGGCAGCGCACTTGGGCCAACTCTATTCGTCCTTTACACAGCAGATATTCCCACGAGTGACCGACTAACAACATCCACCTTCGCTGACGACACTGCGATCCTTAGCCGCTCCAGATGCCCAGTCCGTGTAACAACCCATCTTGCCAACCACCTCGTGGTTGTCGAGAAGTGGCTATAAGTCTGGCGTATTAAAATAAACGAACAAAAGTGTAAACACATAACGTTTACTCTTAAGAGACAAAGCTGCCCTATTTATTTATTGTAGCTCCTCTCATTCTTTTGTCAAGGATGAATTTAGAGCAGGCCTCAATGGCATGAATCTCTGGTTGAAAGACACTGGGCCATCTACCCAGTGCAATCGAGACTCTGGTGTTGGGTCCAAAGATCCCCGCACCCGCCCCTTGCTCAGTTTTGGACCCACCAGTGAACCACTGCAGGCTACCGGGGTCACAGCAAGGGTTGCCATTATCCCATGCCCTACGGTCTGGGATGAGAGTCCTAAATTTCGCCCCAAAGTAGAGCTTCCTGGTCATGAGATCTGTTTGGCTGCAGATCACTAAACCAGAAACATTATTCAAAATACTGACATGACCAGCATCATTTGTCAGTAACCCAGATGTAA
Organism: Drosophila nikananu; assembly: GCA_008042635.1. NCBI lineage: Eukaryota > Metazoa > Arthropoda > Insecta > Diptera > Drosophilidae > Drosophila > Drosophila nikananu. The sequence goes on along the minus strand of VNJV01009041.1, from coordinate 13,327 downwards.
GTTTGATTCTAAGAACTCACATACTTTCTGTATTTTATCCAGTTAGTGTTGTGCGATGTCAGCCTGTATGGTGGTCCGTAATATCTGGGCTTTGAAGAAGGGTTATCAACGAAGGTTGCCATTGTCAGATGCGAGATCCGGTAGGGCTATGGCGCATATAAGATCGCGTCGGATGTGTTTTGTCACCTCGAAATCAGTTAGATCTGGGATTTTTTTTTCCAATTTATTGCTCAATTTTATAAGTGCATTATAAAATTGCCTTCCCTTGGGGGTGACGAGGCGTGATCCCCAGTGCGTGTGTTTGGCATCCCACATGGATATACGTAGGTTAGACATTTAATATTTTGACTGTTGTGCTAAAGGCAGCTGAATCACCATGTTCTGGTTCTGAACAAGGGTTTGCATAGTTGTTTTCATAAATTACATGAGTTCCATCATACTTTGTTGCATGGTAAACATCATAGATTCCAATTAGCTTTGCGGCTGCCCTGGAACCTGCTGAGCATTTTCTGAGTGTGGCTGGGGTTGATTTTCCATGCCTCTTCTTAATGCTTCGGCGTAAGAGATTCGCTCAGTTGTATTTAGCGGCCCAAATGATGATCTGGCTGACTTGGCGAAAAATACGTCTGGCGTACTTTTTGAGGTATAATACGCATTTTGCGTATGTTGTTAGCGCGTAGCTGTCGCTCGTTGCATGCTACTCCTCAGTTCCTTGTAGACCGCGCAGCCTCTGTAGTTTGCCGTATGGTTTCCTCCACAATTGCCAAATTTAGTCTTTTGGGGGTCTTCTTTTTTTGCGGGGCAGTTTACGGAGTTGTGGAAGTCTCCGCCGAAGACTGTCCGTAGTGTGCAGTATGTCTTGGTGTGTACACTGGCAGGTTGTGCAGTCTACGGGGCCGTTGCGTTTGTGTGGTTCTTCCATGGTGATCCTTCGATGCAGTAAGAGCTGCAGCTTGTAGATTGGGTGCACTTCGTTTTTCTGTAGGGCTTTGCTATCTGGTTCAAGCTCGACCTTGAAGAGTGGTTGCGGCTTTTTGTTTCTGTTAATTATGTTGCTGACATTTTTGGCACAAAAGCCCTTGGCTTTAAGGGCTTCTTGAATTTCAGACGGGGCAACGTCCGGTTCGCTTCCTTTTAGTACTACTTGCAGTTCTTTGCTGCTTTTTAGTTGGTAGGTGTAGAAGTCCTTTTTTGCTACCTCCAGGTAATTAAACACAGATCGGAAGTGTTGTTCGGACTTCGTTTGAACTTTGGTTTCATGGATGTTCCCTTCAATAAGCGGAACAACATGGAAATTATCGTCCCCGACCACCGCAACAATATTGTTGACCAGGGCGTTTGAGCTTTTTTCCCTTATATAGATAGGTGGGGGCTTCGGTCTCCTGCCCCTGCTCAGCCTGGTTGTTCTCCGCCTCTGCTAAGATGGAGAATCTGTATTCGTTGGAACTCCTAATTAGTTCGTTGCTATTGTTGGTACGGTTGATCTTTGGTTTATTGCCAACCGTGTTAAGTGGACTAAGCTTACGCTTAATCTGGATGTAGCAATCCATACCGGTCTGTAGTATAGCCGGGACCGCTTGTTTCTTATCAAAGCTTACGGTTTTTGTTGCCATTGTACTTTGCACCGAATTTGAATTATTGGTTGTTGGTTTAGTTATTGGTGGTGCTTTGGCTGCGACTGCAGAAATTGTAGCACTGCTAGTTGTTGGAGCTTCTTTCAACGAAGCCGGCTGTGGTGGGGTTTGGCATTGATAGCTCACTGATGCAGGAGTTGGGGTGAGAAGGGTGGGTGAGCAAGATCTGGCACTAGTTATGATTATATTATTCTTTGTTTTTGATTATTTAGCGTCTTTTCGCACTGCACATTGGGCAAAATGCCCAAATTTTTGGAAAAAACTAAAATAATGAAGTTAGGAACCTGACACTTGGCGTACCTTATATTTATAGACCGCTAATTAAAAATTTAAATGTTTGACAATTTTGGACGCGCCTACTCTTACCGCCCAAATAAAGCAACATGGCGTATACGTAATTTTTAAGTCTATAAATTGCAGAGAAGCCTTAATCGATAAGAAATTTGGGTTATTAAGAAACAATATGACTCAATATAATATTTTGTTAATATTACATATGTAACTATAAATTAATTGGAATGCTCAAAAATGCGCAAATGAAAATGTATAATTATACCCTTGCAGGGTATTATAATTTTAGTAAGAAGTTTGCAACGCAGTGAAGCAGACATTTCCGACCCTATAAAGTATATATATTTTTGATCAGCATCAACAGCCGAGTCGAGAATTTCATATCATCATATAACAGCCATCGGAATAAACATATATATAAATTCCTTTAGTTCGTTCGCAACATTTTTCTATCGCAACATTAATCTTATGTCAGTACCCGAGAAAACGAAAAAGTCAGAAGATTTTTTTTACTCTTCTTACTTACTGCAAGGGTATTTAAACTTCGGCATGTCGAAGTAAGCTTCCTTTCTTGTTTTATTCGAAACGCAACATATTTCCCTAGAAATCAAAGTTGCTGCCCCTACAAAAGTCTTACCATTATCCGAATGGACCCTCTGAGGACAACCGCGCCTCGCTACGAAACGAGCAAAGGCGGCTAGGAATTTTTCGGTTGTAAGGTCGGAGGTGTGTTCCAAATGGATAGCCTTCGTGGAAAAACACACAAACACACCTAATTTTTAATCTCGAAAGGACCGGCATAATCGATGGCCGTGTAGGTAAAAGCCCTCGAGAATGGGACTCGATCTTTCGGAAGATCGCCCATCAGCTGTGTTTTAAGTCTGTTCTTGTAAATCGTGCAAATCTTACACAGCCTTCACCAGGTGCTTTATTTTAGGAATCCAATACTTCGATCGGATCAGGCGTACGATCAATCGACTACCGCCATGAAGCGTAATCTGGTGATTAAATTAGATGAGAAGGCCCGACAGTCTACAGTCGCACAGTAGGGCCTTAGATACTTTTGCTATACAAAAATCATAACTCTTGAACCAGTTGAGATATTTTCATAATTTTTTTATTTTGAATTTTTTTATATGAAAGGTAATTTAAGTACCTTTCGATTAAGTGGTCATACTATATGGTGTGATAAGTAGTAGATTTTATATTCGAAAATTCATGTTTTTATAGGCAGTTTTCTTAATTTTTTTCCAAATTTAAAATATATGTACATTTTGCTTTTTTTCTCTGAAAATGCTAATATGGTGCATATTTAAAGTTTTAAAAACAAAATAAGCATATATTTTAGAAATACAATTTTTTTTTTTTTTGTATAATTCAAATTTTTTCATTTTTGATAACTTTTCCATCATTTATGCACTTTTTGCTTAAAGTAATCAATTAATTTTACATCATTTAATTTTTTTGTAGAATATTTAATCATTATACATTTATTTCAAGTCATTAAGTGTCCTTACAAAGTCAGGAATTGAAAAACAAGCCACCAATACAGAAAAAAATTAATGCCCGCCATACAATTTCGTACTGCGCTTGTAGCCGAATTACCTGGGTTTTAGCGGGATTTTATGTCCCTTTCGATAGAGACCAAAACCATGTCGGTCGGTTACATATTTTGCCTAAAAATCGACCGCAAACTCAGAATTTTTCGAAAAAAACGAACTCCTTTTTTTGCAACCCAAAAAGGTTCAACTTTGAACCCGTGTAACTTCTAAGATACTGCACCGATTTGAATAATTTTTTGGATTCAACCCTTTCGAAATATTACCTGTCGAATGCAATAACAAATTACGATCCGTAGCCACCAAAAATTGGATTTTTGTATAGTATTTGTATCTTTTGCCCCATAGTGAGTCGTAGGGAAGAATAATCGGATGACGTTCATCATATTGTAGGCAGTGAGGCGGCCGCACGCCCTTAAAAGGCCGTGTTGGTCAATGAATGGAAATTGAACTCTTGCGGCACACGAGCCAGAACTCGAAGTGCCTTGTCCAGTTGGAAAAACGTTCGAAGAAGTCGATAGACGAGGCCTTGACAAAATTCACTTTGACCGCGCGCTGCTTTAGCTCTGTAACTGGATGAGTGTCGCTTTGCGCTGGCCATAGCTCTCGTGGCCCATCCAATCCGTGCCACCAGAGTTAATTCCTTGCCATTTCATGTAGGGATACGCCTTAACTGGCTAGATCGGCGGAGTTTTGTTCAGATCGGAAGTGTGCCCAGCAGTCGACTGGTGTCGGCTGAGTGATCTTGGCAACTCTGTTGGCCACAAACGTGGTCCAGTTGCAAGCAGGCTTTCTTAACCAGGCTAGGACAATAGTGGCATCTGTCCAGCAGCGGATAACTGAACTGGCGGTTGGCATATGCGAAGGGATTGCTGTCACCATTTCGGTTAACAGCACGGCACCACAGATCTCCATCAGAGGAAGGGACACGGTTTTCACTGGAGCCAATCGTGTTTTGGCTGTAAGCAGACGAGTCAAGACATCTTGCACTAACTCGACGCGGACGTAGATAGCCGCTCCATAGCAGAGATCGGCACCGGTGCCTGATTTAACAACTGCAAGTATACTCGCTTAAAAAGCGGTGTTCCTCACACCGCATAATATGCGGTTGCGGTGTTTTACCACCGCAAGGTCAGTGTGTAGCACACAGACAATACAAAAAATATGCGGTGGAAAAAGACACACTCAAAAATGTTTTCTGTCTCTGTCACGCACACCGCGTACCAGAATACACATGCCGCAAATCGACCAAGGCCAATGTCACATACGCAGATGAATGACAATAGGCAAGAAAAAAATTTAAGTTTAGATTTGCTTTTGCATATTTCATTTTGATCACCTTTTCTAAACCCGCTGCATTGGCACCAAAAATGTTAGTGTTGGTTTTGCACACACAATCAGTAGGTACTGGTCATATTTGGCACCGCATAGAAAGAGTATTATGCGGTGTACTTTTAGTTGCGGTGGACTAACGCAGATCTCTGCTCCATAGGCTTTTTGATACGCTTCACATGGTTTCTATGGTTTTGTAGTGGTGCTTTCGGGCTTAGCTACCGCATGATGTGGAAGATGATAAGTCTGAGAATAATGAGTCGACGGAACTTCTTTCATATGACCCAGATCCAGATATTCCTGGAACACGCTGTCATATAGCTCTTTTAGGGGAAAGCCTCTTTTTAAACGATTCTCGTTTCTAAGAAACTGAGCTAACGCAATGGACCTTGAATATCCTAAATTGGATCCGGAATTCTCGGGGTCACAGAACGGGAGCGTCACTACGTACCCCCCGCTTACGTCTTTCTTCGTAATTTGTAGTAAGTTCCTTTCGCAATACCATCTTACCATCTTATCTAATAGATCCTCCACCTCCCAGAACTTGCTGAGAAGCGTGTCACGCGAATCAGGGTCGCCTATTTGGTGCACCTGAGTCGTGAAGGATGCAACCCGTTTCAGATTACCATTGGAAATCGGCCCCGTTAGCACCCACCCGAAAATTGTTTCTTGGCCCAGGAGAGCGAGCCGCAAATATTTTGTCGGGTACCATCTATCCTTATGGACGGTTAAATGTCAGCCCCGATCAATATATCAATTTGAGAGCTTTCAAAGGAGGTAGGATCTACCCAGCGGAGAGCGGGCCGGTCTTTCAAAGAATTCCGGGGGATTGGATAGGAGGGCAGTTTGTCTGCTAGTTCCGGAAGGACGTACGGCGCAGTGTCTAATTGTAGACCTGGTTTATTCGAAGAGCGAATCCCGAAAGGTGTTGCGATGCAGCAGCGTATGATGCCTCCCTCTACACGTGAAACAACTGTGTGTGCTTTTGCAGTCGCGCAGTTGATGGCCTCTTGCGAAACAATTTAGGCATAGCTGCTTCTTTTTGATGTAGCCGGAACGCGCTTCAACTGACATTTGGAGAAAGCGCGGGCACAATCTTACCGGATGGTTCTCCTTAGAGCATAAGTCACACCCTTTCGGTTTGGTTCTGACCTTTGTCTCGAAGGATTGAACCCTTTTTGGAACTGCCTGAGTCGGTTTCATATCCTCGATGGCCTCCAGTGTCCGATACCTTTCGCTCAGAAAGGTGTTCATTTCTTCCCAAGCCGGAATCTCGGACTTAGACGTTAAAGACTGTTCCCATAAGGAAAGGGTCAGCTTCAGTTTGCTCGCGCACAGGAAGACCAGCAGAGACAATCCCAGTTGTCAGTGGGTATCAAATGGGCTAGAGCTGTTAAACACCCTTGAATCGTGGACTGCAACTCCTTGAGAGCTTGACCAGATTCTTGGGACTCAAGTTGAAAAGGAGTTTGAGTTGGTTGTTGACTAAGATTCGTTTATTTTGGAAACAGTCGTGAAGCGCTTCCTACGACGAAGCGAACCCATTATTCGTAAGACGGGATTTGGATACTACGACTTTTGCAATGAATTTGTCCAGTGGAGCGGTGGCGGCCGTTGGCAGCTCTGACTACTGAACTACTCTTTTTAGTAGTAGTCTTCGAACTCGTCGATGGCAGTGCCCGCCGTTGGTGTGGAATCTGCCCGTTTATCGTGAGGCCCGTTCGCTTGGTCCTTTGCGAGTTATCGTTGGCGCGCGCGCGTATATATTTAAATTAGAATTTTCCCGAATTTAGGAACTCACCGACAAGTGGAGAAATGCGAAACATAAAAAAATGAACACGCCAAAAAAAAACCCAGCTGGATAATAAATTCGGAGGGAATTATTAAATAATTATTCGAAATTATTTAGGTTATTTGGGTCGGATATTTGGGAAGCAGACAAAAATGTATACCGAATTATATGGAAAACCCGCCAAAAGAGCAAAAAATAGCCAAAAAATGTTTATAAAAGATGACTAATTTGGCGGTAATTATTAAATAATTTGCAACTAATTGGGTTTTGAATCTGGGAAACCGACAACATGGCCATAAACCCGCCAAAGGTCGCTGAAGTAGCTATAAATAGCCAAGGAATTTGACTATAATTAGTTGTGAATTATTTAATATTTTTAATTTAATTATTTAAGTTTTGATTCCGAGGGTGTTTGTTCGTCGGCACTGTGTCGCCGATAGGCGTGCACCTGCTGTCTGAACAAAGAGGAGAGGAGAGAACTTGCACTTGGGGGTGTATGTATGTATGTAATTGGCGCTCAACGCAAAATAACGCGGCTAGCCAGTATGAGTATATATGTATGTTGGAAGCGGTAGTTTGCCGCTCAGCGGAGAATAGCGCGGGAGCTTGCAAATATATTGGGTTGCCCAAAAATTAATTGCGGATTTTTCATATAGTCGGCGTTGACCAATTTTTTCAACGGCTTGTGACTCTGTAATTGCATTCTTTCTTCTGTCAGTTATCAGCTGTTACTTTTAGCTTGCTTTAGAAAAATAGTGCGCGAAATTTTGTTTACATTTTTTGTTTGGTGTCAATTTTAATATGGAGCCCACAAAGGAGCACTTTCGTCATATTTTACTTTATTATTTCCGTAAAGGAAAAAACGCGGAGCAGGTTGCTAAAAAGTTACGAGATGTGTATGGTGATGAAGCCTTAAAAGGAAGACAGTGTCAAAATTGGTTTCTCAAATTCAGTTCTGGAGATTTTTCACTTAAAGATGAGCCGGCCAAATGAAGTTGATGATGACTAAATCAAAGCATTAATCGAATTGGATCGTCATGTGAGCGTGAGATAGGAGAAAAGTTAAATATACCAAGATCAACCGTTAATTATCACATAAAAAGTCTTGGACTGGTGAAAAAGCTTGATATTTGGGTACCACATGTATTGAAAGAAATTAATTCAACACACCGAATCAACGCTTGTGATATGCACCTTAAACGCAATGAATTCGAACCGTTTTTAAATCGAATCATAACTGGATATGAAAAATAGATTGTTTACAACAACGTTAGTCGAAAACGATCATGGTCCAAGCATGGTGAACCAGCTCAAACTACTTCAAAGGCTGATTTCCACCAAAAGAAGGTTATGCTGTCTGTTTGGTGGGATTGGAAGGGTGGGGTATATTTTGAGCTGCTTTCAAGGAACCAAACGATTAATTCGGATGTTTACTGTCAACAATTGAACAAATTCATCTTTGGTCACTCGCCAAAAACTGAGTGAGCTTGGCTGGGAACTTTTTATGCATCCACCATATAGCCCTGACCTTGCACCTTTAGACTACCATTTATTTCGATCTTTGCAGAACTCCTTAAATGGTAAAACTTTCGACAATGATGAGGCTATAAATCGCACTTGGTTCAGATTTTTGCAGATAAAGGCCAGAAGTTCTATGAGCGTGGAATACTAAATTTGCCAGGAAGATGGCAAAAGGTTATCGAACAAAATGGGAATTATATATTTGATTAAAGTTCATTCTAAGTTTTATTAAAAATGCATTTACTTTCTTTTAAAAAATCAGCAATTACTTTTTGGGCAACCCAATATACATATGTGTATTTAGGATCGGAAACAAGCCAATATATCTTGAAAGTATATGTCGTAAATGTTTTCTTTATTTATCGAAGGTTAAGTTTTTGCGGATTAATTTATGTTTATAATTAGGTGTATATATATAATTATATATTTTAAATTGTGTATTAATTTAATTAGATATAATTTATATGTTGAATGTTTTTGGACGACAGACCTAGGAGGTCAGATAAATTTGTATTTTTAATGTGGTTGAGTGTGTTTGTATAATTTTATTAAACAAGATTAAGTTTTTCGGATGACTTCTTTTTATACCCTTGCAGGGTATTATAATTTTAGTCAGAAGTTTGCAACGCAGTGAAGGAGACATCTCCGACCTTATAAAGTATATATATTCTTGATCAGCATCAACAGCCGGGTCGATCTAGCCATGTCCGTCTGTCCGTCTGTCCGTTTCTACGAAAACTAGTCCCTCAGTTTTAAAGCTATCTGGATGAAACTTTGCAGCTATGCTCCTATATGCTCTCACTGCTATATATGTCGGAACGAGTCGGATCGGCCGACTATATCATATAGCTATATAGGAAAGATCGGTAAATTTTAATGGAAAAAATTATAACTTAGCCAATTTTTACAATATTTGAATAAAATTTGAGATATGGCCATTTTGTATTATTCTTGAATTTCGGTTTTAATTTGATCAAAATCGGACAACTATATCATATAGCTGTTATAGGACCGATCAGAAAATTTTGATGAAAAAATCTAACTAAGCCAATTTTTCACATATTTTCATAAAATTTGAGACATAGAAATGTTGTATTATTCCAGAATTTCGGTGTTAATTTTATTCAAATCGGACCACTATATCATATAGCATCCATAAGAAAATATATATAAATTCATTAAATTCGTTCGCAACATTTTTCGCTCGCAACATTTCTCGTTCGCAACATTTACCTTATGTCAGTACCCGAGAAAACGAAAAAGTCGAAGTTAGCTTCCGTTCTTGTTTTTGTGTGTATTTATTTATTGAACGAAAAAAATAGCAGTTTAATAACGGACGATTTATGTGAATATGGATTACTCATACATTACATTATAGCAAGTGCATCAGCGAGGGCAGTTACAGAAGTTGTCGCACTAATTGTACCTAACAATTTATTTATTTATTTATTTTTTTTACGAAACAGCAAATATCTGCCATACAATGTGTTTCCATGGCCTCTGTCCAAATAAGGAGTCCTTTTTAACGATGTGCTCCAACTCACATCAGGTGGGCAGAGGCAAGGATAGGTGACATAATATAATGTGAGCATTAACATCTAAGGACAACTCAACATGTAACAAAAAGTATAGATCATTGTACAAAGAACATAAAACACGGAAAGGGTCATGCATCTCGAAATTAGTTTTGCAAATATCGAGAGCTATCGAACAAAAGTGACGAGGCGGTCTGGCTGGAACAGAGAACTTAAACAGATTTAGTAGATAGGACAGTATATAGGAAAGGAACATCACTCCGTGGCAGGTCCGACGATCATTGAGATTGGGCAGGCTAAGGAGACGCAGCCTGTCGATGTAAGACGGGAGGCGGCGGTGAGGGTCCCAGTGTAAACCCCGAAGAGCGAACAACAGGAATTGTTTCTGAACCGATTCAATAAGGTCTTGATACTTCGCATATTGAGGTGACCATACACACGAACAGTATTCCAGAATAGGACGAACAAGAGAGACATAAAGAAGTTTTGTGGTGTAAGGATCGTCAAACTCCTTAGACCAATGCTTTACAAATGCAAAAAAGCCTCTAGCTTTACCAACAATTAAGCCAATGAGGTCGGAAAAGCTCAAATTGTGGGTAAACAGTACTCCAAGATCGGTTACAGAATGGATGCGCTCAAGATCACTCATCCCTAAAGAATAACTTGTAGAGAAAAAATGTTTACGAAAAAAATGATATAAATTTACATTTAGAGTTGTTAAGAAACAGCAAATTGTTAAAGCACCAAGACTGCATGTTGTTTAGGTCAGATTGTAAAAGCTTATATGAGTCAGAGTTTGTCAGTGGCAAGCATAGTTTTGTCATCAGCGTACATCATCACTTGAGAATTAAGAACGACATTAGGCAAGTCGTTAATAAAAATGACAAACAGAAGTAGCCCAAGGTGACTCCCTTGCAAAACTCCCGAAGTTTTACGGACACAGTCTGAAAAAGAACGCTTGAAGGCTACTCTTTGAGTTCGGTTGGATAAGTAGGTGGCGATCCAATTAGTCAACGAGACCGGGAAACCCAAGAGTATAAGTTTTTTCAGCAACAGCTGGTGGTTCACGCTATCAAAGGCTTTACTTAAGTCAGTAAAGACAACGTCAGTGTGCGTGTTTTTTTTAAACTCGTTTCTTCTAACTGTACAAAACTCCAAAAGGTTTGTGGAAGTTGACCTGTGTTTCATAAAGCTATGCTGGTAGGGGGACATTATAGAGCGACATTGGTGCTGAAGTTGAGCAGTGATTAGCGATTCAAAAAGCTTAGGAATCGCACTAAGTTTAGCAATCCCTCTATAGTTTTCTATATTGGATTCTTCCCCTTTTGTGAAGGGGAATTATAAAAGATTCCTTCCAACTTTCGGGAAAAAATGAAAGCTGAAGGGATATCTTAAATATTTTAGACAAAGGACTACATAATGGCACAATATCTCAAAACAGCTAGGTACTAGGTCAAGGCCAGAAGAGAAGGATAGCTTAAATGTTTTGAGATTGTGAGGGACCATACTGGTTCCCCACAAATATTTGTAAATATATATAAGTAGGTTAGGATTTTGTAGACATGAAGGTAGGATAGGACTTAGCGTAGGGAATTAGAATAATTTGTAGCCAAGTAGAATAGGGTCATAGTTGTAATTTGTAGTGTTAAGTATAGATTAGGAGGCCCAGAAGGGCATCTTTGTGTACCTATGGGTTAAGCATTTCCACCCATACACAACACAATCGGCAGAGCCCACGGCGGCAGAGCCAACACACTCGGCAGAGTCCACGGTGGCAGAGCCAACACACGGCGGCAGAGCCAACACACGGCGGCAGAGCCAACACACGGCGGCAGAGCCAATACATGGCCGCAGAGCCCAGCACAGCGAAGCGAGCCGAAGCTCGACGCCGCCACGCAAGCAGACAAGGCTTCGTGTCGGCCGCAGGCGACAGCACTCGGCCAGCAGATCGGCGGCAGAGAAGGCTTGCTGGGCGCAACGCTTTCCGTCGATCAGGGAGAAGCTAGAAGGAAGCCAAAGTAACCAGCCGTACCTTACAAGGAGGAAGTGGACGACAACGCCCAGGAACAGGGGCGGACACAGGGTCCTGCCCGCAGGGTTCCACCTGCAGGAGGACCACGGACTGGGCGGTGACCCGCTAATCCTGTGCGGTGACCACCGCCCATGAAGGAGGAGACGGGTGAGCCGGGCCTCGGGCCAAATCCTCGCCGGAAACCTGCGTGAGTAGGGACCAAAGTTAGGGACAAAGAATAGGGCCTAGAAATATCAATAAAACACCTGTACTGCATCAACCTCCAGAGTACTTCATTTCCTCCACCCATGCCAACTTTCATCCTGACCCCACATTGGGAACGGCCCCGCGATTACGCAGCCGTCTCCCATAGGGGGAAGCCTCCCTCCTGATCTCGCCAAGGGAACGGCCCCGCGATTACGCAGTCGTCTCTCCTGGTGGGAATCCTCCCTCCTGACCCCACATTGGGAACGGCCCCGCGATTACACAGCTGTCTCCCATAGGGGAAATCCTCCCTCCTGATCTCTCCAAGGGAACGGCTCCGCGATTACGCAGCCGTCTCTCCTAGCGGGAACCCTCCCTCCTGACCTCGCCAAGGGAACGGCCCCGCGATTACGCAGCCGTCTCCCATGGCGGGAATCCTTTCTCCTGATCCCGCCTTGGGAACGGCCCCGCGATTACGCAGCCGTCTCTCCTGGCGGGAATCCTTCCCTCTCGGTCCTCGCCGTTCCCCCACGGTAAGGCCCCGTCTCGCGGGACTAGCCCCGTTGTGACTCTCCAGTCTCTTACAGTTTTTCCCAGCTCAATCTACATTCAAAATCCTGGCCAGCAGGCCTTCTTTTATTCTGCCTGTCTCACAAATAAATGTTTCTGTGGAGGATCCTGGCCTGGCTGAGAATTTATCCTGGCCCATGATTAGCATCTTTACAGAATGACGCCCGAGCAGGGACTAGGCAGGATAAAAGGACATTTAACAGCCATCGTGGATTAAAGCCCCACAAGTAGGAAAATATGGACAGAAAATTGTAGGTTAGGGACGAAGATTGAGGGAAGCACACAAACACAGAGGTCACATTTCGGACGAGAAGTTTTGCTTAGCAACAGCGAAAATCACATGGATTTGTCGGCCACGACACGAAACATGGATAAACAGAGTTCGGGAGTTGACAAAGCACGAAGTGTACAGTCGGCCACGACACGAAACATGGGTACTGATAGTACAAGAAAAAACACGAAGGGAAGACATACGATTACGCTATAAGCATAGTAGAGATTAGGGCAGAGAATACAACGTCAGCGACGGCGCCGCATAGTTTCTTCATCCCTTTCGCACGCATTGGTTCTCCACTTGGGAGGGAGGTCCGAGGCCGGCCGAGCCGGTATATAAGTACGACGCCGACTGATATTGAGGCAGTCGATCACCAGTTCCCAACCGAACCACATCCTCAAGGATAACCAGCAACCGCATCCTCAAGGATAATCAGCAACCACATCCTCAAGGATAACCGTCAACAACATCCTCAAGGATAACCATCAAGAACATCCTCAAGGATAACCAGCATCCACATCCTCAAGGATAACTAGCAACCACACCCTCAAGGATAACCAGCTAGAATATCCTCAAGGATAACTAGCCAGAATATCCTCAAGGA
>VNJV01009032.1:0-28123 GCA_008042635.1 Drosophila nikananu | reverse complement strand
GTTTATCTAATCATATTAATGTCTGTGGGGCTAGGACACCTAATTAAATTTGTTGTGTAGAAATAACTTCCTTATCAATGCGTGCCAAAAGTCGTCTACAAACTGTCTATATAAGCTCTACAGGATATCTGGCGTTTGAGAACCTTAACGATTTTTACCTTTCCATATATAGTATGTTGTGTAGCATAATTTCAGGCGTCCGTAAATTAGCTTAAGGTGCGGAAATTAAATTGGAAAGCCAAGTCTGACTCCCATTATGTCATACAATTTTATAAACGGTTCTCGCAGACATGTTTCGCTATCCACATCAATCTCCGTCCTACGTGCAATTAACCAATTATGTGACAAACACCGACTTGCCACAGAGCTAGAACGTGTCCGTCGATCTCTTGCGGCTTGAGAATTCCTGCAGACAGACCTTCAGTCTTGAATTGCCGGCAAACATTTTGCAATTAGTCCAGGGCCTTGTCTCGGCGAGATCTCTTCCTTCTCCTCCATTGATCACCTATCGCTGGGGGGAACTGAAAACAAAAGCGACATCAATTGATACCGTGGGTGTGCGTGAGTGTGTGTACGAACTACTTTACTTAGAATGTTTGCCTTCGACAACGACTTATTTAGCGTACTGATACTGATAACACGCTAATGTGAGAGCGATGGGAGTCGGGGTCCGCCCCAGAGTCTGGCTTCGCAATTCAAATGAGAATGCTGACTCAACGAATCCAATTTCGTGGGGCAGTCAGCAAAAGATCTCTAAGCCACTAAGTTCGCTAATAAAAAAAAGGGAAAGTGTCCTTAAAATCAAATTTATAAACGAGTATTAGTTATTTTTTAAACGTATTAAAACAGTCTGCCTAATTGACTAGATTACAACTAAGTTTACTTTTTGAAGCTTTAGTTTTTAGTTTGTAAAGTTGAAGAAAGATTATCAAACAAGTGAAATATGGATAACTATCACAAGTGAGCATATTCTATTCTAAACTAAGTGAAATCAAAGATCATATTATTGATAAAGTGTTTTGAAAAAAAGTTAAATCCTGTTCTTAAAAAAAAATTTAATTGATTTACCAGATTCTTAGGAACTTCTTAACAAAATTCCAGTTAAAAAGTCATCCTGTAATATACTACAGTATGAGTCATATATGGTTATTAATTTTTTTTTGCTAATTTCTCATTGTATATATCCCCAACAGTATTTTATCTCAATTCAATAAAAAACAAACTCATTTAATCGCTGTTTACGGTTTTGAATCATAGCGCTCTCCCTCAGTTCATAAAAACCCAAGATGAGAACGCACAACTTCAGGATTGACTCATAAAAATCAAAGAAATACAAATCTCAGATACTGCATTCCGCTCCGGAATGCCTTTGCCTTTTGCCTTTGGGATTGTGTCATGGTGTGTTCTGACCAAAACCCGAGTCCCGGGTTTAGTTTTGCAAAAGCAGAAAAGCTTTATCTAATCGGAGGACTGATTGGCAGTGGCGGCGACCCATTGCTCTCTTCAGTATAGCAAGAGTTATATTATCGTTGATAAAAAAAAACCAGCTACGAGGCCAATTGATATGTAGAGCGGAGAAGTATTGATGGTTAAAACACCTCAACTGCCAGCGGATCGCTTTAGTTTGCCATCAGAACCGTCAACGGGCGGAATATGCGCGAATTCTGACATCTCTGCCGGCGATAGAGAGAGATAAAAGAGTGTGAAACGTTCAGAGATCAGAAGGGATTCCCAGTCAAGATCATCGCAGCCGCAGTGCAACACGGAAACAATCGAATAACCATGACCAGGTAGAGCTCATAATAGACTAGTCAGCTGTTGGGGGATTGATACAATATCAAAGTGCAAACCCACAGTCACTCCTTGAGAGATGGCTTATAGTATTATTTGAGGCATTTCGAACCACAAAATCCATTGCGTAATCGGACTCTTTATGGATTTACCCCGCCCCATATCAGCGGACTATACGACTACGACTCCTAATGAAATATGGCACTGATAGGGTTGAATTGCACCTGCCCACCATTATTTCTAGACTTCTATAAATACCAAGAGATTTGGATTGGCTTGGATTGTGATAAAAACCATATTGGATATTGTCTCATAGCATGAAGTCATTGCATTGCATTTAAACTTCAGTTGTTATTTGTGGACTGAAGCTTTCATTTCCGCCGCATTGTTTCTTCATAAATTCCCGAGCCTATACTTTACGAAAATCTTATCAAAACGGAATGGGTATGTGTGTTCTCAAGAGGTTTCGTGTCCTCTAATCAACACAGCAGGCTAAAGCATGGCAACCCTTTTTGCTTAGTTGTAAGATTAGGTACGTGAATGATAAGGGTGAGGAGGAGAAGTTTCCCAGGAAGTGGGGGAACTTACAGGGAAATCGAAGAGAGCGGAATCTTACCAGAAAATCAAAATCAAGTACATTCTATAAAACGCCTGGGAATTTGTTTTTGTTTGCAGCTCTACAACTCTGCCCAACATGGAGACGGGCTTGCACGAACGCGATCGTGCCGGTGTGCAGGACTTTGTGCTGCTGGAGAACTACCAGAGCGAGGATGCCTTCATTGAGAACTTGAAGAAACGCTTCCAGGAGAATCTGATCTATGTAAGTTGCCATATAATAAAACTATACTTCACTTAGCTTTTCTAATACCTACTTAACCTTTGCCCTTGGCAGACCTATATTGGTCAGGTGCTTATCTCGGTGAATCCCTACAAGCAGCTGTCGATCTACTCCGATGCCCACATCAAGGAGTACAAGAACAAGCACTTTTACGAGATGCCTCCACATGTGTAAGTGTTTTATATTTCATAAGATTTCATAAGAATTAATTTATAAAAAATATATCCTTCAGCTTCGCGATAACGGACAATGCCTTCCGTTCGCTGATCGAGGAGAACCGTGGTCAGTGCGTGCTCATCTCGGGCGAGAGTGGTTCCGGCAAAACCGAGGCCTCCAAGAAGGTGCTGCAGTTCATTGCCGCCTGCTCGGGCAATCAGACCACCGTCGAGGACGTCAAGGATAAGCTGCTGAAGAGCAATCCCGTGCTGGAGGCCTTCGGAAATGCCAAGACCAACCGCAACGACAACTCCTCTCGCTTTGGCAAGTACATGGACATTCAGTTCGACTTCAAGGGTGCCCCAATTGGTGGCAATATTCTGAACTACCTCCTGGAGAAGTCCCGCGTGGTGGCCCAGATGGCCGGCGAGCGCAATTTCCACATCTTTTACCAGCTGCTGGCCGGCGCCGATGAGACCCTGCTGCAGGAGCTGCGTCTGGAGCGGGCTCTGGACACCTATAGCTACCTGACCGATGGGGTGAGCTTCTATGCTTAATTCTTCATAGGATTCCTAATGAACCTTTATCTTAATTTCCTTTACTCCAGCTGAAGGGCAGCGTGTCGAGCATCAACGATGCGGACAACTTCCGGCAGGTGCAGCAGGCACTCAGCGTGATCGATTTCGCCAAGGAGGAGCAGCGTGAGATCTTCGGCATTGTGGCCAGTATCCTGCATCTGGGTAATGTGGCATTTAGCGAAGTGGAGGGCAATGCCAAGGTGAACAGCCGCGATCTGGTTGTGACCGCTGCCCGGCTCTTGGGTGTAAATGCCGGCGAACTGGAGGCCGCCCTAACCCATCGCACCATCGATGCTCGCGGTGATGTGGTGACCTCACCGCTGAACCAAGACCTGGCCATCTATGCCAGGGATGCGCTGGCCAAGGCCGTGTATGATCGGCTCTTCTCGTGGCTGGTGCAGCGCCTGAACATTTCGCTGCAGGCGAAGGATACTCGGGGTGCCAAGAGCAACGTGATGGGTATTCTAGACATCTATGGCTTTGAGATCTTCCAGAAGAACAGCTTCGAGCAGTTCTGCATCAACTTCTGCAACGAGAAGCTGCAGCAGTTGTTCATCGAGCTGACGCTAAAGTCCGAGCAGGACGAGTACCGCCGCGAGGGTATTGAGTGGATCCCCGTGGAATACTTTGACAACAAGGTGATCTGCAATTTGATCGAGGAGAAGCACAAGGGAATCATCTCCATTTTGGACGAGGAGTGCCTGCGGCCGGGCGAGCCCACGGACATTACATTCCTGGAGAAGCTCACGAACAAACTGGCCCAGCACCACCACTACGTTTGCCATGAAAAGGCGCCGACCCACATCCAGAAGATCATGCTGCGCGACGAGTTCCGGCTGGTGCACTACGCCGGAGAGGTTACCTACAGCGTTCATGGCTTCCTCGACAAGAACAACGACTTGCTTTTCAGGGATCTGAAGGAGACGCTTAGCAAGGCCGGTAATGGCATTGTGAGGAGCTGCTTCCCGGAGCAGGAGCTGCGCAGCCTGAAGCGCCCCGACACGGCCATCACCCAGTTCCGCGCTTCGCTAAACAACCTCATGGACATCCTGATGTGCAAGGAGCCGAGCTACATTCGGTGCATCAAGCCCAATGATCTGCAGACGCCGGGTGTCTTCAACGACCAGTTGGTGTTGCATCAAGTGAAGTATTTGGGACTCATGGAGAACCTGCGGGTTAGGAGGGCCGGCTTCGCCTACCGTCGCACCTACGAGCTCTTCCTGGAGCGCTACAAGTCACTGAGCAAGTCCACCTGGCCGAACTACAAGGGTCCGGGCGGTCCGAAGGCAGGAGTGCAGCAGCTGGTCAAGGATTTGGGTTGGGATGATGAGAAGTACCGCGTGGGCGAGACAAAGCTCTTTATTCGCTGGCCAAGGACGCTGTTCGACACGGAGGACGCGTACCAGGCCAAGAAGCATGATATCGCGGCCATAATCCAGGCCCACTGGAAGGGACTGCTCCAGAGAAGAAAGTACCTAAAACTCCGCGCCCAGGTGATCGTTCTGCAGAGCTACTGTCGCCGCAAGTTGGCCCAGCAGGCAGCCAAGCAGAGAAGGGAGGCGGCCGACAAGATCCGGGCCTTCATCAAAGGCTTCATTACCCGCAACGAAGCTCCCAACGGCTTCAACGAGGACTTCATTGCCAATGCCAAGAGAATGTGGCTACTGCGGCTTGCCAAGGAGCTGCCCAGCAAAGTTCTAGACAAGAGCTGGCCTCATGCACCCGGACACTGTCAGGAAGCCTCCGAGTATCTGCACCGCCTGCATCGCCTTCACCTGGCCAGGATCTATCGCCTGAAGCTGACGCCTCAGCAGAAGCGCCAATTCGAACTAAAGGTGCTCGCCGAGAAGGTGTTCAAAAACAAGAAAAACAACTATGCGTCGAGTGTGTCCACCTGGTTCCAGGAGGATCGCATCCCCAAGGATCACATTCAGCGAGTCAACGATTTTGTGGCCAGCACCTTTGGCAGCGAGCAACTGAAGTACCAGTCCTTCTGCACCAAGTTTGATCGCCATGGCTACAAGTCTCGCGATCGCTTTATCCTGCTGAGCAACAAGGCAATCTATGTCCTGGACGGCAAGACGTACAAGCAGAAGCATCGCCTGCCGCTGGAGAAGATCGACTTTACGCTGACGAACCACAACGATGACCTCATGGTCATTCGCATACCTCTTGAGCTGAAAAAGGACAAAGGAGACCTTATCCTGATCATTCCGCGCATCATCGAGTTCAGCACCTACATTATCGACACCGTGGGCACTGCCCAGATCGTCTCCATTGTGGATAGAAATTCGTAAGTAATTGTAAAGGCTCTGAACGAGTATCTGTACCCTTGGATACTTTTCGGAACAAAGTTATTTCCCACAACTTTTTCTGGAACTACACTCTCATTTTTCTCGTTCATCTCGTTTTTAAGGCTGGAGCATAATGTGGTCAAGGGCAAAGGCGGAGTCATCGACATTCGAACGGGCGCGGAGCCGGGCGTGGTGCGTGATAAGGACCACCTTGTTGTTGTAAGTGACGTCATTCTTTAATCTTATCACTGTGGCCTCATTTTTTTAATATTTCTCGTTTCGCTTCATTTATTATTCTTTTATCGCTTAGATTGCTGGACAATAAGAAGGAGAATTTACTACGACTTTCTACAACAAAAAGTGGCTTTAAATCAAACGACGTTTGTTTTGTTATATTCGTGTATTTATACTGTACTTATTTTACTGTATGTATTTTTTGTTACTCCCGCGAAAGCGAAATGTGTAATTTTGATTTTATATGATTAATGTTCCATCTAAATGTATATTGTTTATAAAAAAGAAAATACCTATAAATATATGAGACTTTGTATATCTAATCAATTGGAAGTTTAATTGGGTCTTGAGGAATGTGAAACGTGGCCAGTTTTTATTTGTAAAATTTTAAATAAGGCTCCTATTCGATTATTGAGAATCGTTATCGATAATCACTACCGACGAATCAGCTGCGGCCAGTGCTGCCAGGTTTTTTCGGACAATTTTTTGGAGCCCAAAGTTTGAAAATAAAAAACTTGTAAACGAAAGTTTTTTTACATGTTCTTCTAATTTTAAAAGTTAGTTAAATTATTTCAGTTTAATTTCCGCCTATATATGTATAAACAAAGTTATCTTTGGTTTGATGGCATGCGTTAGCCCCATCTACATAGCCACAACCTCTGGTCACACCAACACTTGCTGTCTTTTGCTCCAGAACTTTTACATAATCTGAAAACTGTGTAAGAAATTGCTTAATACCTGTGCATTTCCCGCGTGCACTTTCTCCGGCGAGACGCGTGCTTAATTCGCCCGTATTTCCCTTGCAGGAGACCCAAGATGTCGTTCACACAGATCGCCCGCAGCTGCAGTCGGCTGGCGGCGACTTTGGCCCCCAAGAGGATCGCCACCGCTGCCCTTGTCCAGTCACAGCAGGCCAGGATGATGCACAGGATTGCCGTGCCGGCCGTGGCCAGTCAGTGGAGCCAAGTGAGTGCTTAAAAAGGAGTAACTTCTTTTCCAGGCCCCACCTCTGGGGAAACCACTCCAGATTTGGCTACCTAACCTCATTGCCAGTGGAGGGGTTTCGGGAGTTGCATAGCTCCAAAAAGGATCTTTGGATGGTTTCCGAGAACCCCGGGCAGCAGTGGAATATCCGCATGTGGTTAACTATGGGCCCATAGTGATTGCATCATATTGTTTTGGCATAAAACATGATTGTTTCCCCTTCTCAAAGCACTAATACAAACGAGACCGGTGCTTGCATGTGTGTGTGTTTGATAATACTACAGTGGGAATTGACTAAAATTAACCTGAAGCTTATTATCGAGCCTGTTTCAGTTTCCACTCAGAAGTTAAAGATTTCACTGAAAAAATTGAAAGATTGTTTATTTTTAAATTAACAATTATTTTTGAAATTTAAATGAGAATTTGGTTAAGTGCTTTTTGTCCAGAGCGTTGAGTTCAAAACTTCACTAATAGTCGGTGTTTTTAATTTTACAATTGAATTGCTATATCTCTAGAGACTTTAACTAGATACACAAGTTGCATTACCTTTTTAAAGACAGTTCAATGGTAGAATTACTAACCCATGTAATTTACAGAAATTCGGTGTGCGAAGCTACTCGGCGAAGAGCACCATCGAGGACATCAAGTTCCGTGTGCTGAAGGTTGTCTCCGCCTATGATAAAGTTACCGCTGACAAGGTAAAGCTATCCACTTCAAGGCGTCACTAACTTGGTTTGTGTTTCGTTCTTTTCTTTTGGCCTAAACCAAAACCAAACAGGAGTGCAGAAGCAATCGCTGGCAAACGCAATACGTGCGCAGGTACTCGGCGAAACCGCCGCTATCGCTGAAGCTCATCAACGAGCGCGTCTTGCTTGTCCTCAAGCTGTACGACAAGATCGATCCCTGCAAGGTAAAAATCGCCAACACATATTGATTGCCTTTGCCAGTGCAATGGTTACCGCCACAAAAGAACTGAACAAAGCCTATCCTATACCCAGATATATAGCAATCCATGCTAATACCTTTCAATTACAGCTCAACGTTGAGTCGCACTTTATAAACGACTTGGGACTAGACTCGTTGGACCACGTGGAGGTCATCATGGCCATGGAGGATGAGTTTGGATTCGAGATCCCCGACTCCGATGCCGAAAAGCTGCTGAAACCTGCCGACATTATTAAGTACGTCGCCGACAAGGAGGATGTGTATGAGTAAATTGTAACTGTAATGCAAATACCATAACACGGATTACACTTAAACTTAAATAGAAAACAAATACAATTTGAACAACAAAAATAAACCAAAAAACGATAAATATGCTTTACTCGTCAAGGGAAACAGAGGAAAATCTAAAGGATTTTATATACTTATTTGAAAATATTTCGCACCTGCTTAACAATTTTCAAACTCTAGCCGTTACATTGAGTTCGAATTTCGATAAAATACAACTTTTCAACCGTTCTTGGTATATATGAACCCTCAAGCCTACGGCCACATTGTTTCTCATATAAACAAATAATTCGAAATGCCCGACGCTGCCGATGAAATGTTGGCGGGATTAGGTAAATATAATGAGCCAACCCAGTTGCTGGATCTATTTCACCTGAACCCCAATACAGCCGCACGTCGACGGTCCCTGCGCAAGCAGATCAGCAAGATAGACGAGATAATGGAGCGCTCGAACAACACCCTTCTCCATATCGAGTCAAACAACAAGGCTTTGGCACAGAACGCATCGCCGCAGGACTCTCAAAAGGTATACAATCTCAAGCCAGAGTGCGAGCTGGCTGTGGTCCGTAGCCTGCAGAACTTTCGCCAGCTCATGCAGAGCAGCGATAAGCGAGAGGACACTGGCAGCGCCTTGGACGGCTGCCTGGCCTATAGACACCGCGTGGAACACCTGGGGAGTTCGGTGCGCAAGTTGGTGGCCCTCTGTGACACTGTCAGCCAGATGAGAAGCTTCCAGGCGGAGCAAGAGGAGAGGGATGCCAGCGAGGCATCGCCGTGGTGATGCCATTTCACGTGAATTAAAGGCTATCAATTTTAAAATAGATTTTATTCAGAAGTAAGAATTTGTAAAGCTAGCAAGGGAAAGGAGATATATGTAAATGCATTATTATTGGCTTTAGTACCATTCCAATAATAATATATTAATAATAATAGTAAATTCAAATTAAAACCATGTTGTAGCTACTGATTTGCATTAGGGCATAGGTGAGCACCTCTACGAACATTTCGAGGCGAGCCGCTACACTCCCATTGGCCATTAGCTCGCTGGGATTGGGCAGCGGCAGGCTATTGGAGCGCAGAAAGTTCAGCTCCTCCATATTGGCGGCCAGGGCCAACAACTTCTCCGTCTGATCAGCTGAGAAGGCATCCGGCGGAGCATCACCGCCTGTGGGCATTAGCTTCTCCAGTTGCTGGGCAAAGCCTTGAAGCTGGACCAACTTTTGTTTGTAAATAGATTCCGTGGTGTCCAGGGCGGCGGTCTCTTCATGGATCTTTTCCAGCTTGCGCTGGAAGGCCCTGAAGTCCTTGTACACCTCCACGGCACTGGGCTGCTCTTCCAGCCGCGTCATGCTGAGCGATGTGTTGATGGCCGTCGACTGATCCGCCTGAACCACTGTCGAAGCTTCTGCACCACGCAGGAGCGTGGAGTTGGCCCGCTGCAACTCGCCCCGCTTCTTGGGCATCTTCTGGAGATTGACCGGATACTCTTCCAGGGTCTTGAAGAGCTCTGCGTACTCCGCCACCGATCCGAGGTCGTTGGGCGGCGTCATGGCAGCCGTTTCCTCGTCCAGCATCAACTGCAAATTCTCAAAGTACGCCGGCGGCTTCATCACCGTCTTGGCGACGCAGCAATCCTTAAGGTTCTTCAAGTGCTGCCCGTAGTTTCGGTATAACTTGGAAGCAATTGTGCCGAAGTCCACTTCAGGTTCCATTTTAGTAACTTGGTTTTGCTTTTCGTGTTTTGTTTTGAATGAGAATAGCGCCAGACAGTGCTGAAAAGTATTAATGCTTTTCCAACACTATTTTTTGGATTACTGTGCGGTATTTTTATTTAATTTGTTTTTTTTTTATATAATTTTTTTTAAATATTTATTTTATAAAATTTGAGTAATAATTTTGTTGAAATTAAAAAAAAAACTTATATTTATTTTTGTCTTTTTCTTCATTTATTTCTTGTTTATCACATCATTTAAACTAAACAAATAAACCAACAAATGTTTCCTTAAAATGTTTTTATTACATTATGGCAGACTACAAAAGCATTTAGCCGTACTCAGACTGAACGGTCAGCGAGAACTGACCCTTGGGAATGGTATTGGCATGATACCACATGCGAGTGTCCACCAGGACAGCATCGCCCGGCTCCACGTAGAAAGAGAAAGGCTGGCACTGATGATCGCACTCGGGAGCCGGCGCGAGGAACCAGCTCTTGTTGCCCTTCAGCTGAGCCTGCCACATCAGTCGTGGAATGTAGTCGAGCTGGTAAGAGAAAACCCAGAGATAAGGCAAATCCTAACTAATATTACACCTCAGCTTACGTGCATTACAGCTCCCTGTTCGTAGCCCATCAAAATGAAGTCCGTGTGCGGCATCTCGGCATCCACGGGCAAGAAATGGGGACGAGGATACAGCTTCCTGAGCTCCGCCAGCACAGCCGGTTGGCAGACACTCCAGCCCACAAACCAGGGAGCACCTTGGCTTAAATTTGACCTTTCCGGGGACAAGGCAAACACATCCCTCAGAGACTTTAGGTCAGAGTTGAAGTGCAGGAATTGGCAGTCCGTTTCCATGGCGCCGGGTACACTCTCGTACAGCTCCCTTATGTAGGCATAGTTGAGATACTTCTGAGCAGGCCAATGGGCCACCGCTCTCTTGACGATGATCGGCAGCGAGGAGTAGGCGTGCGGGGCAAACTCCTCCATGGTGAGATTGGCCAAGATCAGCGGCGCCCGCACGCCCTTGCAGAACTCACAGTCACTGATCGGTCGCGTTGCCTCCCACACCAAGTAGTTGTTGGGCAGGAAGCAGCGCACGCCCAGCAGGAACGAGATGGTCTCGTAAAACACCGGCGTGGCTACCAAAATGAAGAAGATGATGCCCATCAGCCAGAGTAGATTCAAGCGATTCGGATTGTGGTCCACATCGCGCGTCTGGCGGAACGCTTCCTCCAGCTCCTGTTTGGACACCAGCCCGGTGCGCAGGCTATTCCTATGCAGTGCATCCAGTTTTGCTGTAAAATCCTCTCCCAGGCGCTCGCGCACCTCCCGCATCCTGTTGCCCAGGGTGCGGGTGGGTCTGCTGATGAACTGGAAGGATGCAGAATACCGATTAGTTCATGCGAATTTCATTTTAGGAGGCATTGTCTCACCAGAAACATCCTTTAATCTGTTGCCTCGTTCTTAGGTAGTTGTATCAGCACTTTTGACTATCGCAGTATATTTTTAATTAGCTAACGATTAAAGTTTTTTAACAAAGGCATTATGTTGTGTTTAAATACAAGTCAAAAACAAAACAAAGTATGACCGCATGATTAAACTTCCAAAAATGCCGAAAAACTCTTGTTAAAAGCGATCCGGCGAAGGCCGGAGCTTAAATTTGTTTATTTATATTTGAGACAGTAAAATATACAAATTAAAACGAAGTCACCAAGTCCACTTCTGTCGCACAAATTTCCTGCATGTATGTATATTTTGTGACATTTTAATGTCAATTTCTACAAAATTAAGTGATTTATAGATGGCTTCTAGCTCGACAAAGAAAAGCCAATCCTCTGGTATACGCATACTGCCGGGCCGAAAGTCTAATTCAAAAGACTGCTTTAGTACTACCAAGAAAAATATCACTTAATCGGGGCCGCAAAAGAAACGCAAGATGGGGTCCCTGGGCGGCAGCAAGTGCGATCTTACTGACTTGTAAGTAAGCTACTTTCGGAGAATTGTTGAATAAAATCGTAAACAGCTTTGTCCTTATACCGTTTAGTTATCTCAGCTCTTGTTCATATTATCTTTTATATGTTAAATTAAGAAGACGATAACATATGTAACTGCTTTATTTCAGTCCCTTGTCTGATTTGGAAGGAAAAGGAAATGTACATGCTCCCTCATCCCTGAGCCTTGTGGCTACTTGCTCACTAGCAGCTCAAAGAGAATATGATTTGTCCACTTCGGAGACCGTCACCATACACTCTGCTCTGTTAACCACGAACTCTCCTCCAAACCTGAGTCCCACGTTCTCTCTATCGGAGATTGCAACGTCGACTCCATCCACCAATATCATGACTTCGACGAATGTCATTACTACAGCCGAGATACAGAACTTTGTAAGTTGTGGGCACAGAGTCTCACTAGATGGGTCAATAATTTGACCTGTTTCTTGTTGCAGCCCAACAGTTTGGGTCCGGAAGACTTGCCTAAAGTGCCAACCGCAACTGAAGAAACGGAGTTGGTGGCGAAAAGCTTGGCGGAAACCACAGCCACAATGGCAGACGTCATGTATGCGACGCCTCAGAAGATTAAGTATAGGAACCATAATAACAATCAGGTAATCATTAGTAATATTATCAATTAAGTTAAAACTTTGTCTTGACGTAAATTTCCTTTAAATAGGAGGACATTAACTCCATAGAAAGCATTTCCAGTTCTCCGAGCATTCAGGAAAGCGCCATCGATTTTGATTGGATCGATGAAATGGTGGAGCAGCGCAACAACAACGAAATGATGCACAAGAACAAGCAAAAGATGGCGTCGAAGAAGGGCCTCGAAATCAGCCTGCAGCCTGGAGCAGATAAGCTAGACGGTCAACTATACAGCTTCAATAGCAACGAAAACGCCACAAACAATTCTTACAAAGGTACCGATGGCGACGACGAGATGGTTGTCAAATGTCTGTATTACTCGCTCATGTGCTGCGATTGTAGGATTTCGTAAATATTGTAATTGCCCCTATTAAATTATTTACAATAACTTTGTCTGCTCTTCTAAACTCCTGCGTTCGAATGTACCGCACATTATTCAGCATCGCGGGATATCTCATTTGAAATGTGTAAAGGATCTGGCAACGCCATTCAACTAAGTTTTAAGTTCTATTTTGCAGCGACCCAGTGACGTATTCGCATCAGCTTGCGCTGGTCACACTAGTCATTGTCTGCTTCTTTCTCCGTCTTTTGTGTCGCGTTTTTATTGTGAAAAGAAAAACACTTTTGCAACGGTTACGGTTAGCAAAAACATTGTAACACATCCCGATCTCGGAGTGCACAACCATGCAGACGGGCCAGCTTTAGAACGGAGCCGCACTTTTCCCGATTTCCGTCGTTACAGAGTGCAAAGTGCTGAGTGCGAGGCGAAGGCGAGCAGCCAACGTTGGCAGCCCCAATATCGTTTATTATTAAACAACAGCAGCAGCCGTAGCAGCAGCGGAAGAACCACTAGAAACATGTACAACAACGGGGCCCGGGGCTTCTCCATACACGACGCCTTCGAGGAGGAGACGGACGAGGCGATACGCGTCTATGGCTCTACAGTGATATCCACGCCCATGAGGGGCGGCAAGCAAGGTCGCTCCACAGAAGATGTCTCCATTCGCATTCAGGATCCCAAGTGAGTGGGCCATCGCACCAACAGAAAAAAAAAATAGCTATAAAAACTGGTCTTCGATTCGATCGGAGCTGCCTGCGTGGGCTGTTATTGGCACCATTTTCCATTTAGCGTTCTGTGATTCACGAGCTGTCCGCCAAACAAGGAGTCTGTGGCTTTGTTCCCGTTTCTGGTTTCGATTCCGTTTCTGGTTATTGTTATGTTTATTTATATTGGAGCCCGACAGCTGTTCTACGCGATGCACGCCCTGTTCTGGGCTGCCAGTTCTCCGTTCTCTACCGCCACCGCCGACACTCTTGGCACTTCCTTATTCCCGCCGGAAGCACCTGAATAAGTTAGCCAAGCGGCGCGTGCGTGCTGGGATGCCTTGTCCATTTCTTAGACGCGGCTCCTCCATTAGCCATGCATGGCGTGTCGCCGAAGCAGCAACAACAAACGACGATGTAATTATGGGGATTATAAATGCAGACGTCCAAGCCTAATTTGGCATTCAATTGTGAAAATCATTGCGCATAAATTTCGTCATAAGGGCCTCTCGGAGGAGGTGGCCTTCGCCTGCGGTCAGCTGGAACCAGTTAGGCAGGCGGCAGCCCAACCAGCTCATCGGCTCGGCGGCTTGCACTTGTCGGTCTTCAGCTGCTGCCGTCGCCGCCGGCAATATAAACGAAATGTGTAAATGTAAACGCGAAATTGATTGCGTCTCGCTTTTGGCGGCAATCCAACCCCGCGATAACCCCTCCTTCGAGGCTTCGATTCCCGATAAGCGGTCCTAAAGTCAACTTTGGCGAAAAAGGAAAGCTATCATCGAAAACTTGATTTTGCGAGGGTATCAGACCTTCAAAAACAACTCTATGTATTCGTTTATATGATTTAAATCAGATAGCTAATCTAAATTGGAATCGGAAATGGAAATGGGAACGGGAACAAAGGTGGATATTTAGTTATATCGTGATTTTGAAATAGGCTATGAAGAGGCAGCATTTTGGTTACCAGCTGTGATAAGATAATGACGAAAATAGAAATTTTTTAATAACTATAAACATACCAGATATAAATTCAAATACTTAATGAAAACCGAATTATTATTAGCTTTTGTCAGACACAAAAAGGTTATCAGCTTTAAGCCCTTCAACAGAGTATCGATTTCCAGTGGCTATGAAGTGATATTACCATGTAAACTCAGGCAGAAGCAATATAATAGAGTAGTAACTACATAATTATACTTTCTTGGATGACCGTTTAATGAAAGATCAATTTACACCTAAATTATTAGAGTTTTAATTTCTTTTAATTTTGATTGAGTGTTCTCAGTTGATTTACGCTCTTTTAATAAAAACCTATTATTACGCCAAAAAAAAGGTCCTTCGCTGTACCTTTTATATATACTCTTAAAAATGTATTAATTTAATACATAACATGAACACAAAAAGCAAATTAATTCTAACCATTAACTTTTATTTTTTAATTTTCCATAGGGGCTACAATAAGTATGCCGAGGACACAACCTCCCGGGACAGCGATTCGCTCATCCAGGAGTATGGAAACCTGCCCACGGAGGAGACCAACACATACTGCTGGCGGCACCCAAAGGTGCGCGAAAACTGGCGCACAGTGCTGGCCGCCTTTACGCTCCTGGTCGTGGGCACGGGCCTGTTCGTCATGGGCACGTTTGCCATTGCCGATCCGCAGAATACGTCGCAGGGCGTGGTGTTCTTCGTTGCAGGACTTATCTGCTTTATACCCGGCGCCTATCACGTCGTCTATATTTGGCTTGCGGCCAAGGGATATCGAGGGTTCGACTTTTATCACCTGCCGCT
The DNA here is from genome assembly GCA_008042635.1 of Drosophila nikananu. Lineage (NCBI taxonomy): Eukaryota > Metazoa > Arthropoda > Insecta > Diptera > Drosophilidae > Drosophila > Drosophila nikananu. Next base: position 12,829 of record VNJV01009032.1, on the reverse strand, counting down.
CTTCACATAAGCGTACAGCTGCTGCCGCGTTCACTGGTTGAGCAGGAAAGCAGACGGGGGGACAGGATAGAGAAATATTGCGAGGCAGGGACGAGTTGGGGAGATCCCTTCTCCTGTCTATAAATATAATCTGTGTTTGTTTATATAAATATGTTGTATAAACAACTTATTTTCTCTTTGTAAACGTAATTAACCCCGAAACTCGAAATTCGGCTTTTGTGTAACGTACTTTTTGTGTTTAGCAACAAGAAATTTCGTTTAGACAAACGCCAGCCCCCTCTCCCTTAAACTCGAATCGAAATTTAGCAATATCTATATTTATACATACGATTATATATATATATATATATATATATTTTACAATATTTTCTTTTATACACCCTCGGTAAGTGCAAAAGATTCAAACGTACGTACTCGAAATTTATTTAAACAAAATAGAGAGAAGAAAAACAAACGAAAGACTTTGTATATGATGCTTACATGTTGAGGGAGCGCCTAGAGTTATGACATACATATATATACTAAAATAAATGGTAATTGTAATTTATTGAAATTTAATTGCACCAAAAAAGAAACGAAAATGTTTTACGATTTTCAAAACCAACTCAAAAACAAAAAAATTAACACCCACGAATCTATGTATATGATTAGTGAGCGTCTGTCCATGGATGCGCCTTAAAAAAGAAAACCTAGAACTAGACTTTATGATTATATATTGTTAAACCTAATCGATTGTAACGAGAGAACTCTCGATAATACCAAGCTACTTAGTGATGTAAGACGATGCGCCGATATTGCAATACGTTCTTTTTATAGCTATTGATAGTGGTGACGCGTCTCTTTTCCGCTGACCTAACCCCCAAACCCGAACCCAAACCGTCCTCTAATGAAATTAAATCTCACACAGTCATCGCATATTTCTTACACACCTCATCTGCCGTTTAGTTCTTAGTGTTTGTATAATTTCTTTTTTAAGAAATGCTGAATATGGTTGTATTAAATGAAAAAGTAAAACAAACATAAAACAATAAATTTACCTAAAACACATGAATAATTAATGGCTAATACAGGACTTTATTTACCCCAAATTTACACACACTCCTAATTTTCTAACTCGTAGCCTTAATTTTGTGACTTTTGTATGTATTTTCCCATTGACTATGTTGGTTTTTATTCGAATTAAAAATATTATTTTTGAACATTTCCATTTGTTTTTAATTTTTACTGGATTAGTTACCCTTTTATGTGGGTTATTTATATGCGTTTGTAATTATCTTATTATATGATAACAATTTAATATTTTTTATCTTTTTTTATGTCTCATTGAACGTGTTTTATTTTTTCTTTTTATTTAGCACTGTCTTCTGGGAAGTGATATAGTTTTTTTACGCAGCTTACATAAGCCAGCGATAAGTTTTATCTTTCGTTTTGCGGCATGCCCATTAAATTGTATCAGAATCTCCATCATTGTCAGGTTCATCCTCGTAGGAACAGCAGTGCGTTTCTTAAAACTGAATCTGGGAAACAGATAACATATATATACATTTCTAATTGTGGAATCCTAAAGTATTAACTTTAATAGATCATAATTTTGATAATTATTTGTTTATGTCCTACAATAATAGCACAGATTAATATAATCGTTTATGGGTCTGTTTCTGGCTGACCTCACTCTATCACTCTATCTCATTTCTGTTAACCTCCCAGCAACAAAGGCACTCTTGACCTTTGCCTAGCAATCAGTCACGGAACGCACTGTGGGCCAGCCCAGCTCCAGCTCCCAACCACTCCTCCGGTAGGCAAAATGGATTCGGTTGCCTCTAATGACGATGCAAATGAGATGAAGTGAAATGTTAGTAACAATCAAATCGTCATTGGAATAGGATAGATACATACATACATACTTGCTCAATATACGAAGTTAACGATGGCTAAATAGGTTTAATTATATTGGTGTTGTGCGCCTCCCGAATCGATTATTTTTGTAGCTTTGAACTTATTTCGAATTGAATTTGAATAATTGTTGCCTCGGAGACTTTGCTCGACTCGATTCGGTTTGACAGGATTAAGCTTTAAATGTGCTTAGCGAAGTAAGTGTGGAAATGGAATAAAGTGCATGGAAATTAATCGCCAAACAATGTTTTTTTTTTGTTGTGTGCCAAAACCACGCCAGGTAGAGGTGGGAAATTCTTGTCTGGGAGTTTGTACCTCTACAGTGTATAAATAGTCTGCTATTAATATTTAAAAGGTACAAAGGTTTTATTTATTTTGTTGTATACCCTTGGAAAATATTCTCATTTTAATCAAAAGTTTTGAGAGTAAAGGAATAAAGTATATATATTCCTGATCTGCGTCAACAGCCGAGTTGATCTAGCCATGTTTGTTAAAAAAATAAAAAATTAAATTTTTTCTTAAATATTATAAGGGGTTTCATCATTAAAATTGATAAAAATTCACAAAAAATTTTATTTGTACAAACTTTAAATTCAATATGCAGATTTATAGAGCTACTAAAAACAAAAATTGAACATCTTTCCGAATTGAAATTGAAGCCTTTTTGACTAAGTTATTGTTTGTTTACCCTTTAATTTGTCAAAGAAATTAACGTTAAAAAATCGTTTTAAATACTGCGAATATTTCAGCGTATAAGAATGTCCAAGAAGCCAAAAAATTTATATCTTCAAATTTTTCCTTTAAATTATAATTTACAAATAATAAAATTATTGGAAAATATTGACAACAAAAATTTACAAACTTTGAAAAACCCTCAAAGAAATGGTCAAACCATTTTTATTCTCCTAATTAAAATACATTAATTTTAGACCTAATTTTCAATTCGATCCCAGTGAACAATTGATAACTGCAGGGACATACAAGCTTCCTTTTTTTGTTTTTAAGTAAGATACAGATACTATCAGGATCTGACTTCTCCAATACTCTTTTTAATATAATAAAATTGTACCTCTACCATCGCTATTGTCCACGCCTCCGACTTCGCCTGAGAGAGAGACAATTTGTCAACCGGGCATCGATCAAACGCGGGACATCTGAGTGGCCTGGCAACGGGCGCCATTGAAACCATGGATGGCAAAGCCATAACCGCAGTAGGAAGTGGTGTGGAGTGCAGAGGAGGCCCAGCGGAGCCGCTGCTAATGTCTGGAGTGCACATCCCCGTCCAAGTTCATTAGACTTGGATAGGTGCGGGCGGGAGAGCTGCCTAACACGAAATGGAAAGTTTCGGTATATCCGTATCCCTTTGGTGAATCGTCGTAAATCGCAGCGCGAAAACGCGTTGGTCTAAAAATATCACGGCACTCGAAGAGAATCGATGTGCCCGCAGCTGGCAGAGATGGGCGAACGCGAGCCGGAGTCGGACGGAGAGGACGCCGAGGTGTATTGTAAGTCGATCCCTCTAGGTTGACAGCAGCAGCATGTCGTTACTCATGGATTATTCCGCAGTCCTGAAGCCGGTCAACGAGTACAACATTGTGGACAGGATTAAAGAGGCCAACAAGGAGCTCTTCGCACTGGAGGAAGAGGGTGCGGGTGCAGGTGCTGGTGCCAACGGCAATGGCAAGGTGACAAAGGTGAAGTTTGCCCTAAATCTGGAGGACTACGAGCCAACGGGGGTGCTGCCGTTGAAGGATCAGAGTCCCAGTCCGCCAGATGAGCTACTGCAGCAATTGACGCAGCTCAAGCTGAAGACCATCGCTGAAGAGGAGACAGTCACAGCTCCAAAGAAGTCCAAAATTGTTGAGGAGACCCCTCCCCGGCCAGTGGAGGAAGAGGTTGAAGAGGAGGAGATCTGCGAGGAAATTCTGGACGTGACAGAGGCTTCACCGCAGCCTGTTCTTCAGGAGGCACTGCCCATCGAGGATGAAGATGAAGATGATTTCTCAGGCGTGGATGAAGCAGATCTAGATGATGACTCACCCGTAAAAGATGATATCGTTGCCGCACCGTTCCAAGTGAGGCAGATTTCCAACTTCGACCAGGATGATTCCGATCAGAAGAGTCTTACCAACCTGCTGACCGAGTCCGATTGCGAAGAGGAGGAGCGGACCCTAAACGAAGCCCGCCAGAAGCTTCGCGATGCTTACAAGAATCTATACAAGACGTTGGATCCTAAGGAGCAGGCCACCATAGACAGGCTAACGGGGGTTGGGGTCCAAGATGAAGCTCCTTCTTTAACGCCGCTGCCAGTAGCTTCTGCAGCCGAGGCCGATGAAGAGGATGATCTATCCATAATTGTGGCCAGCTACATACCCGATGACTTTGAGCTCAACGAGCAGAGCATTTACTACAAGAAGGAGGAGGAGGAGGAGTTGACCGGGCTAGCTAAGCAACAATCCTGCTCCGAATGCCCCAAGGCCACTTCAAAGTCCTTTTTCACGTCCCGGAGTTTTAGCTTTCGACGTCGGTCTAAGCCCACGCCTACACCATCATCCGCCACCGCCTCGACGACCTCTCCCTCCATTCGGATGAACTACAAGATCTGCTGCGAGCACCGCCAATCGTTGCAGGGCAAGCTGCCCCGGTACACGGGCTACATGTCCGAGTACGGACTGAGTGCCCAGCAGCTGCAGCGGCGGGAGCAGCAGTTGCGACGCAAGCAGCGCTTCTCCATGGAGCAGACCATCAATCGCAACGAGCAGGAGCTGAAGAAGATGCAGGACAACGAACGGGCCTTTACCACTTGGCTAAAGAATAAGATGCGCTATCCGATCAACAAGACCCGCAACATGTTCGATGCCCACAAGAGACGGGGAAGCGTAGCAGCCGCCACAGGAAGCCCACACACTCATTCGCATCATCATCAGCAGGAGCAGCAATCGCAAAGAGGTGGGAGTCGGCGGCGGCGTCGTCGCGACAGCGGGGATGAGGATGTAGTACATGCCTATCGTCACCTTCTGGGCAGCTGGAACAAGTAGTAGTTTTTATATCTTAGTTTATTACATAAATGTATAATCGCGTATTATATTTAATTTTTAATACAACTTTTAAAGTATGAAAAGGGTGAAAAGTGTGGGAGGACCTCATAACAGACTGACAATGATAACAGGAAGGATTAAAGATGTATATGTAATTTAGTGAAAGAGGCAAGAGCCCTCCTAATGACGCGACTTCTTCGATTTGTGACCATTGTCGCGGCTGTCGTCCCGCGAACGCTTGCGATCCTTGTCCTTGTCCTTGCTGCTGCTCTTGTGTCCCGACGACGAGGAGGAATGATGCTTGTCCCGGTTGTGGTACTTATCCTTGGACGATTTCGATGGGCTTTAAAGATAGCGTATGAATTTTGATTAAGTTACAATTTTTACTTGCAACAGAGAAGAAGCTGATGAGGGTTAAACAAATTTTGAAGCAAGCAAGAGTGTGTGTTTTGTTTGTTTTTTAAAATTTAGACTATGGAACCAAAACCAATTAGATACCAAGCCTACAATTGTGCCTCAGAAATCACCGTAAATATATTATAATTTAATAAAAAAAAAAAATAATAATAAAATAAAATTATATTTTCAGAATACTTTTTGAAAAGATTTAAAATAAATAGCGGGCTCTTTGGAATTCCTGATTTAAAACTCATAACCAACCATATTTAATAAAAAAAAACTCTTCATTGGAATTTTTCCCAAAATAATTGTGTAGAATTTTTTTTTCGTGAATGTGAAATGTCTTGTGAAATGCGCTTGCGTTGGCCAAATGATTGGGATATTTTGTTATATGCGTGTTTTGGCGGGGTTCTTTTGTTAACAAACCTAGATGAGCTGCCATGTTTGGAGCTGGAGGATTTTAAATGCGAAGAGGAGGAGGAGGAGTTCGACTTATGCTTTTTACTGTGCGACGACGACGATCGCTGTTCCTCGCGTTCGCGGCGACTGTAGTTGGGGGGGTTGGAAAAGTGGTGAAGAACGATTTGATATATTTTATATATAGATATAACCCGGAGGAGATCTCAAGGTAAGGTTGAGTGCTAAGTGGCGAATGTCTTACCTGTGCTTTGAACTCTTGCCGTGCTTCTTGGGCTCGAATTTTCCATTTCGTGGCTTGTCATCGGTAGCATAATCGTGGTTTCGATCCTCCTCGGCGGCCTCGCGCTCCAGATCGGACCAATCTTTGCCAGACTCCTCGTCAGAGCCCAGATCATCTGTAAAATGGTAAATATTTATTATACTTTTAATTATTTACGGCATATATTAGTAGTGTCTTACCATCACTCTCGTCGCTCTCATCTTCGGAGGCCTCCGAGTACTCGGAATCTTCCTCCGACTCTTCATCCGATTCCGCATCTGTGGGATTGTAGGCCTCATCCTCCTCGGACTCGGCTGTTTCGTTCTCGTCCTCGCTGCCCGATTCGGGGTCCAAGAAGGTCCAGCCGCCTTGCTCAAAGAATCCCTCGGGATCGTCGGTGATGGTCTTCATGATTTTTTGCCAGTTGAGCGACTGGACGCCCTCCGAGTAGCGAATGTCACAGGAGCTGCAAAGGATACCCAGTTACAGGCCAGTTACAGCAATGCCCTTTGATGTTTAGAATGTAAAACTTACTTGAGCCACTCCTTGACGTGATCCAGCATGTTCATGGGAATGGCATTGACCATTGCCACCTTCTTGTTGTATTCCTTAAACACGAAGATCATGTCAAAGTTGCGCAGGTGGAACTGCACGCGCTCAAAGTGCACCAGCTCGACGTCGTCCAAGGTGATGACAAATGGCGGCCATTCGGTGAGATTGACCAGTGAGCCAGACGTCGGCTGAAGGGTGACGGTGCTGCGGAATGGGGCGCCGGGGAAGCCCAGCTCGCGGAAAGGCGTATCGAACTCCACCACCGACTTGGTCATCGCCTCCACCTTTTCGCAGAAGCTCTTAAAGGCAGTCTTGAGCTTGTGCCTCAGCTCCCGCTCCGACTGTTCTGCTGCCAAATCGTCGCGATCGTGCATATGTTGATGCTTGCCCAAATCCGTTGTGATCTCGCCCACCTCCGTGTAGAATTGCACATCCAGGTGCTTTTTCTTGCCAAACATAATGGCATACTTGAGGTGAAAGTGAAGCAGGATGATCATCTCCCCATCGCAGGGCTGGAAGAAGGCGCTCTTGATGTTGTTGTACAGGATGTCGACCTTGTCGCCGCGCACAGAGATGTAGCGGAAACCATTGGTATGCGCCTCCAGACTGCCCGTCATGCGCTTGGTGACTATATTGGGCCGAATGTAGAGGTCTTTGAGCTTGGGATTGCCCTTGTTCTGCGATTGAATGAGCGTGTCCTGCTTCACAAGATCCTCCTTTTCGCGCTCCTCCGCCTCGCGGGTCTTGAAGCGTTTCTGCACCTCCTTAATCAGCCGGAAGGCGTTGTTAAGATTCGCCGACGGCGCAGCGACTTCACCATGTTCTTTGACGTTCGAACTGCGGTACGTACTGAAAGGAGAATATGAATATAAAAATCATTATCTATTTTTACATTTATACCAACAGGTACTTACACTTCCTTGACGAATGTGGCCTCCGGTTGTGGGTATAAACCGCCCTCGTTGCGACCCATCGTGGCGCCCGGATGGAAGAAGTTGATGCGCAAGTACGTGTACTCACCCTCTACAGACTGCGAGATGTTTTTGATGGTGGAGATGTGGAACGGCACTTGGATGCCAAAGACGGGCATGATGACGGTCTCATATTTCTTGTCCACATACAGCTTGAGCTCCTTGACCTCTGGCTCGCGCGGCATCTGGCTCATGGACTTGTACGAGACGGTGTTTTTGCGCACCTTCTCCGCCTCCTTGGTGTCGCCCTGCTTGGCCAGACGCTCCTTTGCGCGCTCGTTTAGCTGCTGGGCCAGCTCGCGCTGATGTTCCTTGCGTTTTTCCTCTGTGTTTATCTCGTTGCGCAGCTTCGAGTCCATCACGGCATTCCGCTTGCTCCGTCCCAGAATCTCTGTGCTCTGATCCTCCTGGGCTTTCTTCTTGTCATCCACGTCCTCCTCCTCCTCGTCGCTGTCGTCCTTGATGAAGATGCCCACGTTCTTGATCTTCTTCTTGGAGGGGGTCATTACGCTGGCCGGCGATTGTTCGCCCACGAGCACGGTGTCGCCGATGAAGAGGGCGTAGGTCTTGCCCTCCTTGTCGGTGGCATCGGGATTTGTTAGATTCGAGATGCCAACGTGGAGATTAAAGACCATATTCTTCTTAATAAGCGCCTGGCACTTGGGCCCAATCACTATGGAGTTCTCCCGGAACTCCAAGCCCATTGCGAAGCCGAAACTCTTGGTTAGATTATCGACCATGACGGGTTTCTCTTTCTTCACGTACGCCAACGTTTTCTCATACACCTCGCACAGCTTGGTGTTGGGCACTAGCAGCTTGAGTATCTCCTCCTGCACGGTTACCAGAAACGTGTAGTTCTCTTGCATCCCCTCCGTGGGATTGACCAAGAAGGTTCGCGATATATTCGAGCAATAGGACTTGTAACGGGCCCCCAAGGAGCAGACAATCACGCCGAAATGCAGGACATTTTTGTCGGCAGCGGCAGAGAACTTGAGACTGTAGTTACCACCCGACTGAATGATGGGAGGATAGGCCATGTCTAGCAATCGGGGATCCAAGCCGCTGGTGTACTTCTTCTCGGCAATGGCCGACTCGCAGCCATCCGACAGCTTGGTATGCTTGACTTTCTGTGGGGTGGGGATGAGAACGATGAACAGAGCATTGAGGGACTTAACCTAACTAACACTCACCTTGTCTGAATCAATAATGTCCATGATCTCATCTTTGAGATACTTGTTAAAGATGTCCATGGACACCAGTGAGGCCTTGCGTATGTTGTTTATCTCGGACTCGTCTTTCGGACACATCAAGTAGGCGATGATTGTGCTAATATCAACATGCTCGAACTTTGAGTCAATCAGTGACTTCTTCCACGCCTCACTGAACTCGCCGGGATAGGCGTCCTTGGTGAAGACGCCCAAACGCTTGCCCTTCTTCGAGTTCTGTATGGCCTTGATTAGCTTGTCGTAGTTGCTCTTGTCCTTGTCCGTCTGTTAGGCGGGAATAGCAGGGGATTACACGGATTCAGGTCGAGTTTAAGGGGCGACAACACTTACACGGTCCCTCACTAGGAGCTTGATCTCCGGAAAGCCCTCCTCGCTGATATTTTGCGTCTGCTTCAGAAACTCGATTTTCTTCTTGCTGGTCAGGAAGTAGATCGCGTCCGTTGCAAACACGGAGATCGTGTCCGTTAGCTCGTAACCCAGCAGCCAGAGCTGGAGGGCCATGGATTTGGAGTAGATCACATCCTCGTCGGCGCCCACCACGCTCATGATGCAGTCCAAATTGCTCAAGGCGTCGTCGTGACCGATGCTGGGAGCCTGCGGAAGAATGCAAAAATGCAAAAAACGCTGTAGAATCTCATGGCATGGTACACACTTCACTGATAGCAATCTTTCGCGCTTAACCTAACACGGCAGCTGCATTGGCATTTTCTCGCGAGAAAACACCGAATTTCATCATAATTTTTAATACATTTTATCTGCGTATAGCTAAAAGTTTACATGCGTTCGAGGCGCTCCTGCCAGCAGACACAAAGCCCGGCAGACAGATGGACGGACAAACTCACCTTCCATTCCGTGTAGAGGCGCTTAACGCGGCGCACAAAAGCCTCCTTATCCAACACAAAGCTCGACATCTTGGTGCCGTAGTCGATGACAGTAGCTGTGACTAAAATACTCCAGTTGAACTCAGTATACTAATAATAATCGCATTTGCAAATTCCACCGGACGAAAAAATTGCGCGTTTTCGGCGTCTACGTGATGGAGATGTCAAATCATTGATTGTCGCTATCGATAACATGTTTATGGTGGGCAACTATCGGCACTATCGCAGGTTTCTGCGGTATTTACGATGTTTTTATAAGGGGTAACAGTCGAAATTCTGCCACTAGCCCAGCTGAGGGAAAGAAGCAAAGCAAGTTGTTTACAAATGTACCCGCCGAAAAAAAGATGTATTGCAGCAAAAGTTAAGGATAGTTAAACAATGGAAGTTGAGGTGTAAGTGAATTAGTCACTGCTACGACTTGCTTATTATAACATTGGATATTTTATTTCAGAATAATATGTCGCGCTTGCTTGGGAACCGCGCCAGCTTAATTTTAAAAAGACCGCCTAGCCAAGCGATTATTAATCGCATGAAGTATCTCCCATCCGCAGCCACCCGATAGCAACTGGCTTATCAGCTGTTCCTTAACTCATCCCCAATTCGGCACGCACTCACGTAGTTTTCGAATCTTTTTGTAAAAATTCCCTTAAAATTAAGTAGATTAAAGGTAGCCGATAGAACACACCCGAAAAGATGAGCGAAATCAGCGCCTCCGAAAAGCTGGACTACGTGAAATCCAAAATTAGCAAATACCCAGATTTTCCTAAGGCGGGCATAGTTTTCCGGTAAATTGACATCGCCTCGCAACGAGGTTATCTCTGATTGGGGCATAATTAATTGTGCTACCAATCATGTTTACCATCTAACAATTAAATTATTTACCAAGGTTGTTAATGTGTAGAGCCGTCTGTTTTTATGTAGCGACATTTTCGGAGCCCTCACCGATGCCAAGGCCTGTGCTTATCTGAGGGATTTGCTGGTGGCCCACATCAGGGATAGCGCTCCCGAGGCTGAGATTATTGTGGGTCTGGACTCGCGGGGCTTCCTCTTCAACCTGCTGATCGCAACAGAGCTGGGAGTGGGATGCGCCCCCATTCGCAAGAAAGGCAAGCTGGCGGGCGAGGTTGTTTCCGTAGAATACAAGCTGGAGTACGGTAATGTAAGTATAAGTAAACATTAAGTAAAAACACCCTGCAGACTTATTTAGAAGCACTAATTAATAAATTCTGATTAAGAACGATTGTACATATTAACTTGTTTATATTCCAGGACACCTTTGAGATTCAGCGGTCTGCTATTCAGCCCGGACAGAAGGTGGTCATAGTGGATGATCTCCTTGCCACCGGTGGTTCCCTGGTGGCCGCCTCCGAGCTAGTTCGCAAAGTGGGTGGCATTATCGTCGAGAGTCTGGTGGTTATGGAGCTTGTAGAACTAAACGGTCGCAAGAGGCTGGATGGGAAAGTACATTCCCTGATAAAGTACTGAGAGTTAATCAACCTTTTGCAAAAGGCCCTCCACATTTGCATTTACCTGTTACCTTTCAACGCAACTTTCCAATTAGCGAATTTTTATACCAACTGTAAGATGTTCGTAAATAAAAAATGTATTTTTGTAAAGAAAATATATTTGAATTTAACACAAGAAGTTTTTGGTGTTAAAAATAATCACCTTGCGTATTGCAGAATTAATATTGAAATTGCTTCGGCGCCTTCGTGAGTATAACTATCAAAACCCCAATGGAACTACCGATTAAATCGTTTTGCCAGTGTATTTACTAGTCGAAAATTAATGTACGTTTATTTAAATATATCAGTTATACATAGAATGTAATAGTAAAGAACTTATAATTAATACATAATACTACTTTGAAGAATGTCAGTTTAAATCATCGATACATACATTTTTGTATTGTGGTAAATATCGATACTCGGACCACCACTAGCCTGCAAATGAAACCAAGAAACTTGTTTACAAATGTTCCCGGCAAACAAAAAAACTGTTTTGCAGCTAAAGTTAAGGATAGTAAAGCCATGGAAGTTGAGGTGTAAGTGAATTAGTCACTGCTAGGACTTGCTTATTATAACATTGGATATTTTATTTCAGAACAATATGTCGCGCTTGCCTGGGAACCGCGACCGTTATGTTCAACATATTCGACAACGTGCCGGGAGAGGATATTTCCATCGCCGATCTTATCTCCCAATGCACTCAAAATGATGTTTCTAAAGGCGATTCCTATCCCGAAAACATCTGCGAGTCCTGCGTCCACCTTGCCCAAAACTGTTTGGAGATACAACAAACTCTCCTGCGGAGTCACAATCTTTTTCTCCAAATGAACAAGGACCAAGATAAAGTTAAGACGATTAAGCGCGCTGCTGGCCCCCACACTTGTTCCCACTGCTCAAAATCATTTCGCTTCAAGTCACAACTTGAATGTCACTTACAAATCCACTCTGGAGAAAAACCGTACAAGTGTTCCCACTGCTTAAAGTCGTTTACCGAAAAACATCATCTTCAGGCGCACATTCGAACTCACACTGGAGAGCTGCCGTACAAGTGTACCAACTGCTCGAAGTCGTATTCCCTGAACCAACATCTTCAGAGACACACTAAAACTCACAGTGAAGAGCGACCGTACAAGTGTTCCTTCTGTTCAAAATCATTTCGTTTAAAGCCAAATCTTGAAGTTCACTTACGAACTCACACCGGAGAGCAACCGTACAAGTGTACCCACTTCTCAGAATCGTTTACCGATAAACATGGTCTTCAGACACACATTCGAACTCACACTGGAGAGCGACCTTTCAAGTGTTCCCACTGCGAAAAATCGTTTTCCACGAAACAAAGTCTTCAGAGACACATTCGAACTCACACTGGAGAGCGACCGTACAAGTGTACCCACTGCGCAAAATCGTTTACCTATAAACATGTTCTTCAGACACACATTCGAACTCACACTGGAGAGCGACCGTACAAGTGTACCCACTGCGCAAAATCGTTTACCAATAAACATGTTCTTCAGACACACATTCGAACTCACACTGGAGAGCGACCGTTCAAGTGTTCCCACTGCGAAAAATCGTTTACCTATAAACATGTTCTTCAGACACACATTCGAACTCACACTGGAGAGCGACCGTTCAAGTGTTCCCACTGCGAAAAATCGTTTTCCACGAAACATAATCTTCAG
>VNJV01009025.1:0-10028 GCA_008042635.1 Drosophila nikananu | reverse complement strand
CAACCGATTTCAGTCTGGTTTCGATTTTTCTTCTTGGTTTTTATAGGAGAACATTTCTGCATTCAAATCTCGATTTCTAATTTTTTGAAAATTTTTGACAATTTTGACGATGAAACCCCTTACATTTTCTTGAAAAAATTGGGTTCATTTTTGGCTTAAAAATCACCAACATTTTATAGGGTTTTTTGATCATAACTTGGCTTAAACTCAACCGATTTCAGTCTGTTTTCGATTTTTCTTCTTGGTTTTTATAGGAGAACATTTCTGCATTCAAATCTCGATTTCTAATTTTTTGAAAATTTTTGACAATTTTGAGGACTAAAATTGTAATATCCTGTGAGGGTCTAACAATCTGTGGACAAATCTCAAAATCCTAAAAAACATCCCATAATTTTTTCTAAACTTTGTCTTCTTTCTTTTTAATTTGAAGTTAAAACCTGATAAATTTAGCCACTAAAAACCACCTTTCATAGTTACACCTACCCTTATTAACCAACCATTTAACCCCATCTCTCTGCCACAACAGTTCCGTTGATTGTCAAATGCGCAGCGAAAAACTACGAGAAAACAATTATATTTAGTTAACACTATCGTTGCGTATTTATCTTAATTACTTTTGGTCTATTGAGTGGTCGGTCCTGCGTGTTGTACATTTCAATTTGATTCGGCATTGAGCAGCTGAAATAAAGACAAGCCCCAAACAAGACGGAAAAGAGAAATAAACGACAACGAACATGGAACATGGAACAGAAAAAAGGAAAATAAAGAGTCAACGACAACGACAACGGCGACAGAAACAATTCAATCAATTTTAGCCATGTTATCGCCTATCGATATCCTTTTTAATGATATTAGTGGAGTGGCGGGCGAAGTGACCAGACCTTTTTTCCGTATCAACCTTTTACCCATTCCGTCTGCTCTCCGCCGGACAATTAGTGAGGTGGGAGGAGGAGGTCTGGAGCAAATCAACCTCATCTCAATTTACCAACAACCCATCCGGGGAGGGGGCGGGAGTATGTCATCAAATCGGGGGGCGGGGCGGCTGTTGATGGTTTCCAATTTTCCAATGGTGTCGTTTTGATTCACCGCAAACCAAAATAATTCATCAATCATGCACACTTGACCGAGCCAACGAACGAACGAGCAAACGAATGAACTTCCAGTGGACCCAGGGACAAGCGGGGACAGACGGCCAGACTGACGGACAGATGGACAAACTGACGGACAGAGGCACTCACGCACAGAGCGGGATAGCAGATGGATAGGCTTCGAATTGGAGACCACAGTGGGCTCTCTCTTCTGCGAGACTTTTATATTAAACGAAATCAAAGAATTTAGTTAACCACAGGATAAAAGGTCATCAGATCTTTATCCTTTTATAAATATATAAGTTTTAATATATATACCAATTTTATTTTATTAAATTTAATACTAAAAAAGAAATCAATATGTTACATAAATATTTAGCTAATTATTTCAACCGCCGGGTAGAAATTAAATTATATTTCCACTGTACGGCTGAAGACATTTCAATACCTGACCGCCCTGTATAACCCCTTCCATTATTTGTACCCTTTCCACTTGTGGTCCATTTTAGTGCCTTTTTTTATCGGCATTAGAGGATGGCCGTCGCCGCATTTGACGGCGTCGCATCCTTTTTGCCCGAAATTGATAGTCGAGGCGACCGTGTGACAAATTATCATCAATCAATTTGAGAGTTATGTTGCCCCGATTGGCTCCGTCTACGGCCACAAACTATTCAATTACGTAAATAGTTTAGTCATCATTGAATTTCGTGAAACTACATACAAGGCACAACACAATTTATCAAGGCCCATGGTTTGTTGTGTGACTTGTGGGTTAACTCTTTATTCTACAAGTATTTTTCTCTTTATGATAGCATTTATGTATTACCAATTAAATTAAATATTAAATGATTACTTTAATAACTATTATATTAAATAATTTTTGGCTGAAATATATCAAGAAATTTTTTAAAATATGATCGATAGTTTTGAAAACAAGAACATAAGGAATTCGACAGTTTAGGGACTACTTTCTTGTAGAAATGGGAATATACAAATATATAGACGGGAAAGACCTAGAAGATAAACCGATACATCAAATTTCTTTTATGAAAAAATAACGCTTTTAATATCGATTTTATCGTAATTTGTAGTATGAAAAAATATTAACCATAGAATATCTAAGTTATCGATGGAATTTATTTATGATTATATGTATTTCATTTTTAAATAAATATTAAAACTTGATTGCAGTTAAATCGTAACTAAATATCAATATATCGCAGTTAAATCGAAACATTATCGGTTATCGATATCTCCTATTAGCTCTATTTATTACTATTAAAATCCAGTTACTCTTCAAATCCAGAGGGGTTAATCTAGACAATCTAAACAGTTTTTCTTGTAGGTATTCCCTCCCTTAATAGCTGTTCTTCCAAGTCATCCAGTGATCTCTTCAGGGGAACCCCCCTGTGGAGGGGCTCGTCTCACGGCGCCTTCTCCCACTTGCTTATCGATCTCCGATCTCCGGTTTCCGATCACCGATCAACGACTTTCGCACGCGTAACGACTGACTAATTTTAAACAATTTGGGAGGGGGCTTTGCCTCCTCTTCTTCCACCACGATGAAGAAGGCCTGGGATGGTGGTGAATGGTAAGCAAATTGACAAACGTTCAAAATGTAATCAATGCGATATGCGTAAATCGAAACCGAACCTGAACCAAACCGAACCGAACCGCTACGAAAACCTGTGACTCTCGATGCGGAGTAGAGCGATCGGATGGATATTCAATGAATCGGCTATGTGGAGCAGCAGCAGCACAGTCCACTTTTGACCAAGTTAAGTGCTCATTAATGCGTAACGCGGAGATTGGCTTCAAAAGCCATGCACCGAATGCCTTTTAATTGTTATTAAATTACCTTTTGCCAGCCGCAGTCCTCAGTCCTCAGTCCGCAGTCCGCAGCGGGTTCACATGCCCATCGTGGAGTGTACTCGAGTGAAGTGAATGTGAATATGAGGACCACACGGGAGTCGCTCACTCCGGTACACCCTACACCTGAAATAATTATATTGATTATTAAAACATTCTAGTAAAATTTGTAGTTATATTTTTCATATTTTTATTTTCAAGTAAAACCCAATGAAATCAGTTTTATTTACCCATTTTGCCGAGTGTATTCAAGCGTATTCAAATGTTATTTAGCCATCTATTGTTAGGCTTTTGCAAAAAAGATACTATGATTTTGCATATATTGTCGGGGTTTAGTGGCAAGTTCAATCAACTATAATGCGCAGCATTAACCCCTCGGGGCCCTTTCAGGGGCTACTGTTTTGGTAGGAAATAGGAGACGGAGACTTAGGACTTGGTGGTCCACCGAAATTATTGACACTTGAGAAGAGCGTCTGTCTTCGAAAATTGTGGCTGTAGCCAAGCTACCAAAAATGGTTCATTAATGAGACTTAATTGATTCCATTCATTAATCATTAACGCACACAATCATCTTTCTCCCTCTCTCTATCTGTGTTTCAAGGTGAAAGGAAGAGGAGGTTTCGATAGCTTCCGGTGGACTTTAAGGGTTAGCCACTCAAGATGACGCCACCCAAAGTTTTTCCCAAAAAATTATCCGGCCTCCTTCCTCGGATACTTTCACTGCTTTTGGTTTTTCGTTAGAGGAAATCAAAGTTGGAAAGGGGAGAAAAATCTTGAAGAGAACCGAAAAAGCGGGCCTTAATTCTCGGGTTACGTGCAGGTTTCGGCTGGTTCGTAAACTAATAGCTGTCCATTTCGTATCTTTTTGAAAAGAAATTCATTAAAATTGAATCTTTGAAAAGTGGTATTCGATTGATACTCTTCTTTGGCCATTCATTTATATGGAATGAAAACCTTGAGCATTTATGTTACAAAAAGAAGCTCTGTTCTTTGTTGTGACAATGAAAACCCTGAAGGCACTTTGATGTGGCAAACGATGGAATTGCCCACACAGATACGGGGGAAAAGCCGAAAGAGGGAAAAATAGGTGTTAGAATAAGGGTCCCCCCCGGCATTGTTTGTGGCTGTTAAATTTATTGTTGGCTCTTAGCTAAATTCAAATTCTATCGCTCAATTATGTTGAGATAAAAGGAAATTGCTGCGACATTAACACTTTCTTAATCTGATGTTCTGAATTTATGTGCGGCCATGGAATTTTGAGGCGGCGTCTCGTCTCGTCTTGCCACAAAACAACAAAAAAAAATATATATACAATATCTAAAGTCCACCGACAACGACTTGTGGCCTTAATGCCACGCGCACACTAAGCGGGCCCAAAGCCAAAACCAAAGGCAAAGCCAAATCCCAAAAAGAAAAGGGCCGCTCCGGGGCTGGGCTGTTTATTTTAAAATTTATTACCAAAATTATCGACTAAACGATGCAAGCAAATACAATCGATAAAAGTGAATTCTTTGCGTCCAGGGATCCTCGGTGATGGGGGAAAACCTTTTAATTTGCTTGTAACAAAAATTTGTTATCTCCTAAACTGTGCCATAAAAAACGAGAACGAAAAAGGCCGCAGTGCCGAACCCAGATCCATTTTAATATATCACACACACACAGCCATTGGCCATTGGCCAGGGGCCAGGGACAGGCGGCGGCCCAGAGTCCGGCTTTCCAGTCGGAGGAGCCGGAGGAGGAGCGGCGGAGGCCACCAGACACTCGGTCTGGAATTGGGTTCGGTTTTTGGGTTTGAACGCGGTTAGGGCCTGGGCTTGGTGCCTGCCTGCCTTTCGTTTCAGGCTCTTAAAAGGTGTTGATGTTTAAGTTTAACATTGTTTCTCGTTATCGTTATAGTTTAGTGGCAGCGACAACAAAAGCGGCCCAAAATAAAACAAAAAAGCAGGCAGAGGGCCGCCGAAACAACGGACATCCCCAGCTAACTCTAAAAAGTAACCGAACTTGGCTAATTGATGCAACTTTTATATTGCCAAGAAGGTGGGGGGGTTGAGATATATCGAACTTGGGCTCCGAGGCTGGTATTTTTAGCTCACACGTTTACAACCCGGCGATAAGCATCAGCAATGCTTCAGATAATAACAACAACAGCTGAGACAACACACACACCATACACACTATACACACCAGGTGCACAAGGGAAAATAGTTTACAAAGCCAATAAATAAATAATAAAGGCAGCGAATGAATTATAAATAAAGTGTGTAAGTAATACATAATTTATATAAATAATAAATAACCTAAAGAGCGAATAAATAATGTATATACATGATATAAAATTTATATAACATGTAAATAAATAATATAAATAATAAGAATTTTATATAAAGTGTGTAAATATTACATAATTTATATAAATAATAAATAATCTATAGAGCGAATAAATAATGTATATACCTATATACCTATAATAATAACTAATCATTAAGAAAAAAACCCTGAACAACAATTTTCAAGGTAATAAACTTCTATATAATGACTTGTTATTTAATTTAGTTCAAGAAACTGTTGATAATCTTATTAAAAATATATATTCTTTTACAAATTACACATATAATATATGCTTTCGTTTGTTTATGTTATAATATTTATATATATTAAATTATTTATATATATTCTTTTATTTATATATTTTATATTACACTTATAATATATGCATTCGTTTATTGATATTATAATATTTATATATATATTAAATTATTTATATATATTCCATTATTTATATATATTAATATAATATATAATATTTATATATGTTATATTTATATTTACTTTTATAAACAATATACTTTTGTTCCACGTAAAAAATCTGGGTATATTTTATTTTAATATATATACCTATATAAATAAATGTATATAAAACATTCAAAATGAACATAGGGCGTCTTTATCAATTTATTATTATTGAATTTTGACTAATGCAATAAATATAAGTACTACCTGCGATACTAGGATAATATTCAATTAAATATATCAAATAAATATATTCATTTTATACTATTATTTTTTCGGTGTATTTATATATATATATGATCTTCCGAGTTTTTTTTTCTATCTGGAGCAATCGCGTACAACTTTTACATTATGCACTTTTGAATACATCTTGTGCAGATAAGCTCCAGGCCCAGGCCCAGACCCAGGCCCCATTGGCGACTCGAATACTGGAGCTGGGTACCTGGAGGTACCTGGGTTCCTGGGTTCCTGGGTTCCTGCGGGCCAGGTCTTCGGGCTGAACTCATCTGTGGGGGTACAGGGTAGCTCTGGGGCTATATTATTTACTTTCTCTTTGGGTTTAAAGTTAAATTTATCTACAAATATTAAAGCAGTGTGCTTGATGGAAATTTCAAAGCGTGTAGAGATACCCAATAGTTGTATACTCCCAGAATATTTATTACTAAGTATAGATCAGTCCATCAAGGACTCGCTGTCCTGTGGCTGGACCGTTCTTTCTGGTTGTGGTCTCAGCTAAAATATATTCATCACGGGCCAACTGATAGCAAGGCAGAGCTTTAATGAATGGCCACAGAGAGAGTCCAGTGTGGCGATGAGCTGAGCTGAACTGAGCTGAGTCGAAGGTAGGTAGGTGTGCTAATTGATGTGCCATCTCTCCATCGTCATCGGGAGGGGGGAGTGGTGGCAGAGCGGAGGAAGGAGGACATCGGCCGGCGCACGTCATCGCGGACGCGTGGGCTTATCGCGGCTCCAAAGTTTTCGGGGCGTCATAAAGTGGCACGTTGTCCAGAGCTGCAGAGGCCACAGAGATCCCCTCCTAGTCCTCCTCCCCATCCTCCTTTTCACAGTCTCTTTGAGCCATGTTAATGGATCAATCTGAAGACAAAAACGAAAACCGTGGACAAAGGCCAGGAGGGGGACGTCGCCAGGAACTATTTGATTTATGTAGATGACTGTAACTGGAGTTGAATGGCAGGCCAGGAATGCTTCAAATAAAACAAATGGGTGTCTTGGGGTATTGCAAGGGGGGTATGGAATAAAAAGTATTATTTTATTTTAATTAAGTAACTTTAAGCAAGTTCGAAGAGAAATAAATGATTTTAAATCATTAAAATGATTTATGATTATGATTAATGTTTTATTTACTAAAAATTTTGGATTTTTAACAGTATTTTTCCAAAACAATAAGTAAATTTAATAAAAATATTGAATTTACTATTATATTACATTTTATCACATTATTTTAAGACAATTCCAAATAAATATTCTATTCTCATTAAATTATTTCGTATTTACGGCAAATTTTTGATGGGAAATGAATTATCTTTATTTTCTAATGGAAAATCAAACAACTTAAATAAAAGCATACATTTTATAAGATATTCAAGTAAAATGATTTAATAAAAATTTTGTAACTAAAGCATATTTTAAAAAGGTATTTATTATATTTTTAAGTTAAAAAATAAACAAGAAAATATAGTAATACATAAAAGAAGTGCGTATTTATTTAAATAGGTATATAAAAAACTTCTAAAATATTTTTTAATTCAAATTTTTCACTTTTCACTTTTATATTTTAAATAATTTATAATTTGTTTCCTTATAAAAAATACATATGCAAGAAATAAAAATGCAAATAAACAATCTTAAAAAAATAGACCTAATAAAAATGTTTGAAGAAATTTCCTGATAATTTCCTTTTATAAGATTTTATCAGTAGACTTAATTTATAATATATATAACATGTATAATTTTTCCAGGAATAATTAACGCATCTTAAAAGCAAATTAGGTTGCAATCAAACGTTTGATTTTACAAAGCTGCCCCACTAAAAGAAATGGACATCTTCCACTAGCAGCTGCATGGAAACTCTATAAAACTTTAAATAAATAATTATAAAACACACTTCCCTCGCCGCCCAAATTGTCAAGTCTTTTGAGAAGATCCATTCAGATGCCATTCAGATCAACAATAATAATAATTATAATAATAATATCGGCCGGCGTTAACATAACAAAGAAGAAATCGTAAGAAAAATTGATTCGAACAATGCGCAGACGGAATCTATAAGCACATAAAATATATGCGACTGACATGGGCACACACAAAATATTTATGCCGTCGCGAGGCGAAGGAAGGCGAACAACAAATATCGAATAATGAGATTCGAAAATAAATAATTTAGCAC
This sequence comes from Drosophila nikananu, assembly GCA_008042635.1. Lineage (NCBI taxonomy): Eukaryota > Metazoa > Arthropoda > Insecta > Diptera > Drosophilidae > Drosophila > Drosophila nikananu. The sequence goes on along the minus strand of VNJV01009025.1, from coordinate 1,874 downwards.
TTATCTTTAAGCAAAATGTTAACTTAATTAGATAATTACTTTAATGTCATTTTAAACAAAAACAAATGCCCTGTCATCGCACTCCGTTGGCGATGCCAAAATCCGATCTCCGATCCGAGGCATTAACGCACACCGATGTGATTTTTGGCTGAATGAACGGATAAGGAAGAGAAGATAAACCACACAAAAAACAACGACGACAAAATATATATTTAAATATATATATGTATTTGTATATATAAATACTTGTATGTATATGAAGCTTAATCGAATTGAATCGAATTCGAATCGAATCGAATCCGAATCGAAAACAAAACGTGTCGCCATCTCGTCCCTCTCCGAAACTTAATTAATGCACAATCTTTTATACCGCTGGAAATTGACTTAAATTATTTATTAGCGAATAAAATTAAAAACTTAACGCCATAAAAGTGTTAAAACCACTTAGCAAGCCATTTGCCAAAGCCACGTCCCTCCCCAAGACCCCCGATTCGGATTCGGATTCGGATTCCTCTCCAACATCCACATTTATATCTCAGCATCCACAATGCCCCGAGTCGAGGGCGAAATCATTTATATGCGTACAGCCTTTGTCACAAATCGCTTCATTTGACAAAAAAAATAGATACAAAAACAAATACAAAGAAAAATAGATAGAAAATAGAATGGACAGTGCGTTTCATGGGCATAAAGACCAGCTTAAGGTTGCGATTTTTAGTGCAATGCAAGTAGTAAGTGCTAGAAATCTACTTAAGCCTACAGAAAAAATCGATTAGGATATATCTAAGAAAATATAAGGTTCAATATTATATCGAAACTATCACACAATTTGATAAATCTAAATTTTTAATATCGAAAAATATCGCTTTAACATTCAAATATCAATATGATCAGTAAATATTATAATATATTTTTAGTAAATTAATTTATAAAATGTATTTTAACGAAATATATATGAAATTTAAAATATAAAAAGATTTTTGTATTAAATATTACATTTTTAAATATATCGATATTTTTAGAAAATTTAGATATTAGTAAATTATTTTTGTAATCTTATAAAGGGAAGTATTAATTCGTGTTAAATGAATAAAATGATTGATATATCGATTTTTTTCAAACATTTGTATATTAAATCGATATATTAAAAATCTAAAATAAATATCAAAAAATGGAAATGAGTCCAATAAAGCGTAAAATTAATTAATAGCAAATATAATTCAAAGTCAACAAGAAAGGAAGCTAACTTCGGCATGTTTAAATACCCTTGCAGTAAGTAAGAAGAAGAAGAAAAATCTTCTGACTTTTTCGTGTTCTCGGGTACTGACATAAGGTAAATGTCGCGAAAGAAAAATGTTGCGAACGAGAAATGTTGCGAGCGAAAAATGTTGCGAACGAATTTAATGAATTTATAAATATATTCCTATGGCTGCTATATGATATAGTGGTCAGATTTGAATAAAATTAAAACCGAAATTCTGGAATAATACAACATGTCTATGTCTCGAATTTTATGAAAATATTGTAAAAATTGGATAAGTTATAATTTTTTACCATTAAAATTTACCGATCTTTCCTATATAGCTATATGATATAGTCGGCCGATCCGGCTCGTTCCGACATATATAGCAGTGAGAGCATATAGGAGCATATCTGCAAAGTTTCATCCAGATAGCTTTAAAACTGAGGGACTAGTTTGCGTAGAAACGGACGGACAGACAGACGGACAGACAGACAGACGGACAGACAGACAGACGGACATGGCTAGATCGACTCGGCTGTNTGATGCTGATCAAGAATATATATACTTTATAGGGTCGGAGATGTCTCCTTCACTGCGTTGCAAACTTCTGACTAAAATTATAATACCCTGC
>VNJV01009008.1:0-35434 GCA_008042635.1 Drosophila nikananu | reverse complement strand
TTGAGCCAAAAATTTACACATTTCTTACTTCGTAAAAATTGTGAAAAACTGGACAAAAATCGGCCAAAAAATAGAAATTGAGTTTTAAATGCAGAAAAGTTCTCCATTAAAAACTAAGAAGAAAAATCCAAACCAGACTGAAATCGGTTGAGTTTAAGCAAAGTTACGATCAAAAAAACACTGAGAAAGTTCGCGATTTTTGAGCCTAACATTTAATAATTTTTTGAACAAAATTATTATCACCGATCCCATTTGGAGAAAACTCTGTTTTCTATTGTACAGAAATATTGCAATTTATTTTGTAGAATTAAAAAAGAACAGCACAGTTCACAAATCTAGAATTTGCAGGCTAAAAGTAAAAAACCAACTTCTTGGGGTTAGGTTGGCGGCCAGTCCTCCGCTTAATCGTTCACTAAATATCTCCTCCAGATCATGCATCCCGATCTCTGGCTTTGGTTTCGTTTCTTGGCTCTCCTTCCGAGGGCTCTTTGGTCTCTCTGTCCCACTCTCGATCTCTCCTCCCTTCCGAAGGCTCCGCAACACAGTCTCCATGTTACTGGATCTGCCCGATCCACTGAAGCACGACTACGACGACTACTACTCGAAGTAGCGCTTCTTGAGGTCCGGCGGATAGGTCACATAGATGTAGTGCTCGTTCTGACCGAGACCCGCCTCCTGCTGCACAATCTCGTGCGTGGAGGCGGAGGCACGTAGGGATTGCTGCGAGGAGCCCACATGGCGATGCCTCGTGTCCAGCGGCCGCGGGTGCGTGTTGTAGTGCCGCTGCTGGGCATCCGCGCCAGGAGCTCCCGATCCTGATGCCACTGCTGCTGCTGCTAACACCGATCCTGAACCAGCCACCATGCTGGTGGCGATGGGGCGCGAGGAGCTATTTGTATAGTCGCGTCGGTCTAAAATGTCCTGTGGGTAGGCCAGGCTCGTCGAGTGACGATGCTGCAGGTGGGGTGGATGACCCGGGTGCTGGCGGTGGTGCAATGGCGTGTTGGCGTTGGAGGAGCTGGTGCGCACGGCCCCTTGGGTGGGTGTGCCCACAGCCACCACCGGACGCTGATCGCCGATGTAGTGCCGCGGACTGTGCCGATGGTATTGCACCGGATCCGGGTACAAATCCCTGCCGGAGGCCGCCTGCTGCTGCTGTTGCTGTTGTTGCTGGTAGTAGAACTGCTGCTCCTGGAGCAGCTGCTGCTGCTGCTGCTGCTGTTGAGCAGCTATCCCGCCGGCGTCCAGGTCGAGGTCGTGCCGCGTGGCATAATCCACATGGTAGTGATGACCCACTGCTGCTCCGGGCATGTAGATGCTCCCGCCGCTGCCGCCGATGGCTCCCTGGCCGTAGTAGTGGTTGGCGTTGATTGTCGTCTCTTCGGAGCTGAAACAGATGACTTAGGTTCGCTCAATCTCAATGGGAGAAGGCCCGGCACACGGCGCACACTTACTCGAACAGTATCCAGATGATGTAGTAGCAGAAGCAGATGCCAGTCGACAGCACGAAGATCAGGATCACGATCAGGCCCCAGGGAAAGGCTCGCGGCTCCAAGGGACCGTCCTCCCAATAGCGGTCGCAGGTCAGATACCAGCACACAGCCTTGTTCATCTCCTCTGCAGGCCGGAAGGTACATAAGTATTAACCAACTAAAGGGCTCCTCCAACACACTCTCACCTTCCATCTCCTTGAAGGCCTGATCCGACATGGACAGCAGCAAGCCACCAATGCAGCTTCTCAGCAGCAGCTCGCAGCGGGTCTTGAGCTTGCTCAGCTCCTCCGGCTTGCAGTTGGCCCTGGCCTTGTTGCCATTCCCATTGGCACCCGATCCCTCCTCCATTTTGGCCGGATCAACGGACTGGCCACTGCCCTCGGCCTGTCCGCAGCCCTCCTCCTCCTCCTCGTCGTCATCGTCATCCGTCTCGTTCTGCCTCCTGCTGGCCTCTGGTTCCGCAGCAGCGGTCTTCAGGTGCGCCTTGCCCAGCTCCTTAAGCTTGTGCAGAAGCTTCTCGCCCGCCGACTTGGGCCTGGCCGCCGAGCCGTCCTCCGGTGTTGCATCTAGGCGAAGGGGATTGGCTGTGGTGGATGGACGCTCTCGAGGGAGGTGGTGGGAGTACTGGTGGTGGTGGTGGTGGGAATGGGGATGTGTTCGCTCACCTGCCGGCGGCTGATCCTGCTTGGTGCTGGCCTGGCTTGGCTTGTCTTGGAGTAATTGACGGTTTTGTACTTTGGCGGCACGCGAGGCACCCAATGTGGAAGTTCTGCGGAAAATCAAAGAGTTAAAGCAATAATTACAGGCGGCGACATCCACTCACCTTGGTATTAAGCTCAAGTAGGCGGCATTCGCTTTGGCCAACGCGGAGTTCTGTCCCAGGGAGTCGCCCCAGACCTCGATGTCCGTCACAATGTGCTCCCCGAACTTTAGACTCGACGCATCCTCCGTCTCAAACACCTCGCAGCGCATGATGTCGCAGAAGTCGGCCAGGCAAACGGCATCCTCCGCCTGTCGCAGGGTGCAAAATAAATTGAAATGGGAAAATGTAATTTCCTCTCGATATTATACATCCCAAATCCTCCCCATAATCTCACCTCATTGATGATGCTCTTGTGGCGCGTTTCAAAGTGTAAATCCAAGTGCTTCTCCTGGTAGAAGCTCTTGCCACATTTCCTACACGTCCACTGAGTGGGTCGATCCCTTTGCTTGGCATCCTGTCTGGGGGCAAACACATCCCGGAAAGGATGCAGCGGGCACTCAAGGGGTAGCTTAACCTGTGATCCACATAAAGGCAATAATTACAAATTATTTCGAAAGACTTGAACTAACCTGATGCTTGTCCAAAATAGGTGTCCACTTGGAGCGCACTATTTTGCGCACCAGCCGGCTGTTATCTCGCGAACAGAGCATCCTGAGCACATTCGTCGGCGGCCATGGTATCAGCAGCAGAAAGTAGACCAGTGCAATCTGGAAATAAGGCATAAAATGCGAATGGATGAGCCCGCACGCAACTTTGCCGGCTGACCTAAAACCACCCTGCCCTGCCGTGCCTTTGCTCCCTTCTCTGTGTGTGTTTTTTTTTTTTGTGGGTCACTTAAAGTTGAAGGGACAACCCCGCAGAAAATCGATAGTAAAAACAGGGAGAAGAGTGTGGTCGGCAGGACCCGGGGAAATGGGAGTTACAGCAAGGAGCTGCCTCGCGACTCACCTCGAAATGATGATATTTAGGCGACATTCATACTATGTATTTGTTGTCGATGTTGTTGTCTTTTTATGCTCGGGCCGCAGGTGAAAGCAAATCCTTTGAATGTGTTTTCTTTGCTTTTTTTCTAGGTTATGTTCAGCTAACGGTGCGTTTTCGGGGGGGACGCAGGTGATTGGGTTGTAAGGCAAATACTGTAAAAACGGTTGGAGCTGCTCCAGTGATTGCTTCTGTGAGTTTCGGATTAGCTTGCTTGTAAAAAAATATAAGCCTGAGAAGACTAAGCTTGTTCTACGTCCGCACTGCTGAAAATTTCTTCGCTCTCTGAAGTCGAACTTTCGCCACTTCCTGTGCTGCTCTCTCGCTCTCTCTCTTTCTCCTTAACCGTTGTCCTGCGCCAGCTTACGCCAGCTGTTTGCAAAGTTATCGATATGCCGATTATTGCATTTTTAATTTAAACTTAATTTTAATCATTTATACATTTTTTATTTTACTAAATAAATAGACAAAATCTGTTCATAATTAAATATCTGTTTTATTTTGTGTTGGCTGGTTGTTCGTCTTTGCAATTCCTTTTTGTGTTAGCCAGGAATCGAAAATAGTTTCTTTGTTTTTTCCCTCTTTTTTACTATTATACAAAATTCTAAACTAAAATTATAGCCACGACTTTTTTGAACAAAGTCGTTGCTTGAATTCGGGGGCGTTTCCAGATCGAAACCGTCCCCAGCTAGGCATTTTTAAATACTAGAGTACAGCCGGCGAGCGTTGCATTTTCACAGTCCATTGTAGATGCGGTTGATGGACGATTGGTCGAGTATTTTCTTGAGCGCTAAAAAGAGAGAATAAAATAGTCATTAGTTTATATAAATCTCACAAAGATTTCAATGGAAACTTCGCCAGTTGAAAAGGACACTCACCTTCCTTGTCCTCCTCCGTTAGGTCCTTCTTCGGGAACTCCACGTCGAAGGTTATGTACAGATTGCCCGTGAGGTTGTTGTTCTCAAAGTTGGGCATTCCCTCGCCCTTCTTGCGGATCCTAGCGCCCGGCCACGTAATCTTCTCTCTCGTAATGGGCACCAGATGGCCGTCCAGGTGCTTAATCTCCATGGAGAAGCCAACAAGGGCGTCCTGCAGGCTGATGGTCACATTGGTGAAGAGATCGTCCTCCTTGCGAAGGAAACGCGGATGAGGCATCTGTTGGACGCGCACGATGAGGTCTCCCGGCTCGCCATCGATGTGTGGCTCACCCTCTGCCACAAACCGTGTCTCCTGGCCATCGACCATGCCCTGCTCCACCTCGATTTCGAGGGTGCGTTCCTCGTTGACGAGCTTCACGTTGGGGCACTCGTCGCACACGGTTTGCTGGATCATTTGGAAGCGGCCAGGACCCAAATTACGGGTTACCATCTCCTGGCGGCAGTTGCACTTGCGAGTGCCCGAGGCGGGCTTCATCACTGGCTTGTTGCGCACAATCTCCACGAAATTGCCCGAGTAGAGTTCCTCCAGGGACACGAACATGTTCATGACGATGTCCGCGCCGCGTGGCGTGTCCTGCTGGTGCGGATCGCCGTTGCCGAAGTGGAAGCCGAAGTCCCCGAAGAAGCTGGAGAAGGGATCGCCGCCGTGGTCCATCATGCCCTCCTTCTTTAGGCAATCCTCGCCGCAGCGGTCGTAGGTCTTGCGCTTGTCGGCATTGGACAGCACTTCGTAGGCGGCGCCCAGGTCCTGGAACTTGGTCGAGGCCTCCGGGTCGTCCTTGTTCTTGTCCGGATGCAGCTCCTTGGCCAGCCGACGGTACGCCTTCTTAATCTCGTTCGTGTTGGCGTTGCGCTTCACGTTCAGAATCTTGTAGAAGTCCCGACCTGCCAGCACCTCGTCCACTAGCAGAAGGGCCAGCTGCACCAGCACCACATACTTAATCACCTGCATTTTCCTGTTTTCTTTTGTTTGGCTCGCTCAATTGCAGTAATTCATGCTGTTTTTCCGGGATAAATGAAACTTAAATGCTGGCAAAAATTTTGTAGTTGTCGCTGTGCTCGTGGGACGCCCTGATTGGCTGCCGGCTTACCAGGGTTGCCAGCGTGGTGGTCAGCCAGCGTTGCCAGAAGTTCATGGGCTATAAGGTCCAAATAAACGGACCAAAATAGTATGTAGTATTTTATTTGTACACCATACACAGTCTTGCAAGTCTTTTGCAAAAAGCACTAGAACAGGAATATCTAATAAATATCTTGAAACGAAATTTTCTTAATATAACCATTACTCTGTTCTAAATTGGATTTAAGAAGGTTCTTAATAATCAGGCGTTTAATTTTTTTCAATGCTTTATAATTCACAATTCATGCTTTATTTCAGACAATCCATATTCTTTATAAAGAATAGTAACAATAAAATGTTTTCATGCTTAAAATTATTTAACAATAATTTTTAAAGCCATGCTTTTTATTTCACTGTTTGGTTTTTTTTCCATAGCTCTGGTTGTGCTTCTCCAAAGCTTGCTTACCTAAAAAAAGAATTCCTGACAATGGGAACAGTGACCGTTCTTATGTGTGGGTTCTTATGTGCTTCTGAAGATAGCGTTTTAATGTAAAATCCTTCTGGCAGTGTACGCACTTGAAGGGCCTTTCATCCGAGTGGCTTCGCATATGTTCCACAAGGCTGTCGATTCGTGAAAAGGACTTGTTGCAGGACTTCTGAGAACACTTGTGAGGCCGTTCTCCTGTGTGGGTCCGGATATGTTTCAAGAGACTTGATTTGTGAGAAAAAGCCGTTGGGCACTGGGAACACTTGAAGGGTCGTTCTCCAGTGTGGGTCCGCATGTGATCCTTAAGATGTCGATTTTGTGTAAAAGTCTTCTGGCAATCGGAACATTTGTAAGGTCGTTCTCCTGCATGGATCCGCATGTGTGACCTCAGAGGTGCGATTGTTCTAAAAGAGCTATCACACTGGGAACACTGGTAAGGCCGTTCTCCTGTGTGAGTCCGGATATGCTTCTGAAGAGTGCCATTGAGTGCAAAAGATTTCTGGCAGTAAGAACACTTGAAAGGCCGTTCTCCCGTGTGGGTCCGGATGTGGAGCTCAAGATTGCATTTATGTAAAAAGGGTTTCTGGCAATAGGAACATTTGTGTGGATATTCTGCCTTATCCCCATTTGTTTGAAAATGTTCCTTGAATTCTTCAGTTTTTACTTGAAAGTCATGCTGATCGACGTCACAGTCCGAAATATGGAGGAGCTCTTCCTCGAATATGTCTTCTACAACTGGTTCGTTCTTTACTCGTACATCAGTTCTTCTTGTGTCGTCTATGTCTATTTTATCTTTTTCAAAATCTTGTTCCACTTTGCAGGGTGTCTTTTTAGTTTCAGTGTCCTCGTAGTCAGATATCTCTTCCTGAAGTAAGTCCTTCTCCTCTTCGATATCCTTTTTAAACTGGCAGAAGACCTTGTGGCTCGCCTCGTAAAGTTGTTTTATCTCATAAGCATTTGTGGCATCCTGCTTGCAGGACGCGCATATGGATTTGGGAAATGGATCCCCTCTAGAAACGCTAAATCCTGTACACTGGGATATCATATCCGCTATAGAAATCCTCTTATCTAGTATGCCTATGGTGTCAAATATGTTGACCATGCTTTCCGACGTTTCCCGACAGACTCGGCAGATTTCTCTGAAATTTAAATATCATATCCATATTTATTCGAAACAATATAAATTTCCACGCTTACATATCCATTTTTAATTTAATTCGGCGCTTAAGTTTACCCTTCTTTTATTTAAAAAATTGTTTATTATTGTATTTGGGAGTCTGAAAAATAGTGTGCCCGCTTTTGCCCCCGTTGTATATAACATTGCCAGCTGATGCAGTTAACAGACTGTTAACTGGAACATTTTTCCAGGGACTTCACTATTAAAGGACATTTAAAAAATATCTAGACACTTTCTGCTGAGACATTCGATCCTTAAACAAATACAAATGTTTTATTATATGTGAAAAACAAGAGAACTCATTTCCCTCCAATCAAGTATGTCATTTCGGGGCGTATGGTTAAATCAGAGAAAAGAGCGGCGGCCACACTCGACCAACAAAACAAGCAAATTAGCAAAAATGAAAATAATTGTTTAATCCAATTAAGCCAGCAAATACGACCAGCACCAGTTCACTGACTGTTGCTGGAAGTTCTCGGCCGCTGCGCTGGACATCCCATTAACACGCAACAGCCTTTATAAATAGCTACCGGCTAATGAGAAATACGCCTACACCGCTTACACAGGTAAAAGTAATTTAATTTCGATAATCCTTGGCAATTCAGCCCTTTTTAACTGTGGTTTGCACCGTTTTAGCATCTGGTTAAGCTTAAAAGCTAGGCTAGCTTTGAGTAGCGAACCTTGGAAAGCATAATTTAGCCACTAATAGCGAGTTTTTGAAGACGAAGCCACTGCAGCAAAAACAATAACAAGACAAACAGGTGGAACAAAACGCATTCGCATTGGAACGGCATTGGCCTTAGAAACTGTGAGTAATTTGCATGTAATTATATTATACGTGATAATAAGCTTAACACCCGCCCGATGATGTCATCTCACTTATAACTGTCCCTTAGTAAGATCACGGAGCTTACAATTTAAATAGGGAAAAGTATTCATCAGAAAGTCCAGACTAACAGAGCTTCACAGTGAAAACTTCTTCTAACGAAGTCAAAAATTCATAAATTTCAAATCGGAAAGCTTTTCATTGCTAGTTTTTATTGGGTTAACAATTCTGCATACCGAATTTCAATTTTTTTTAAATAAAAATTTTTGTGGAATTTTTTAAGATTTAAACGATGTAACCCCTTATAAAATTTTGAAAATTTTGAAAAAAAAAATTGTGCCGAACATAGCTAGTTTGACTCGGCTATTAATGCTGATCAAGAATATATATACTTTATAGGGTCGAAAAAGGCTCCTTCAATTTAAAATTTGGGACTAAAACTAGAATACCCTGAAGGGTATAAACAGACTCCGACGACCTCAGGACCCCTTTAGGCAAGCCTTACTGTAGTTCCAGACCCCCTTTTATGCTCGTTATCAGCCTCGGAACAAAGACGAGTGCATCGCTGAAAAATCGGACAAATAAACAAGTTATGACTCAGGGCGACAACGAATGAGAAACAAAGGATGGCTTGGTGCAGAGAATAATACTTGCAATTCGATATGCCTTAGACTATGATATCAAAAAGGCCCCGTTCCTATTACAATTGCAAACCTCTATAATAGAAGCTTGTAATCTACATATTAGTAGCCCGAATCGGGCTAAGCCCATGTCAGCCGGCTAATCGCATTCGTCAATATCTCCCCGGGCGGCGGGTTTTATCTTATCGGGGCCATAAATAGGAACCCCTTGTGAGCGTTTGCGTGTACCAAACATCTTAATCAAGCATAAATGGCCAAGAGTTTTGCGTTTAAATAGTGCGATAAGCATATTGCCAGCCTATCTGACATTTCAAGCTGTCGATCTGTGTCAGTCGTGGGTGATGGAAAGCCCATTCATTGAGCAACATTTAAGCAGAGCAGACTGTAAGTAATTTAAAAAAAAAGCAATAAATACAAAAGTATACAAGATAGGAATAAATATCTGTATAATATAAAGAAAACAATTTCAGGCTTATTCTTATCAAACTTCAAATGTCGAGTAAATCCGTATTCTACGGTTAAACATTTATTTTATCACAGGAACATTTTTTGAAACATTTACGCATAGAAATATATCACCAAAGGCCAGTTAAACTCCTTTTGAGCTGCTGATTTTGCCATTTAGAAGTTGTTCCGCCTATCAGGCATGCAATACATTCCAGATTAACTAGATTAGTTAGTGAACCATGTAGTAAAACCTCAAGTGGTTTCACTTAAAGACCCACAGAAATACCCGGTGGCAAACAGTTTCGCCCTGGCAGGGGACGCGTGCGGTTGTGATAATTCCTTTTGAGTTTCCTCTCAACCGGAGCACTTTTAGTCCCCGTTCTTCATTTGGGAATTCGCGTAAGTTTCTATGCCCGGTGGGAAGTGCTTGTCAACTCACAAGATCTGCGGATGTCTGTACTTAGCTCCAAGTGGACACCTATCCCGGCGTAATCTTCGACTGCAACGGACGTAGGCATCACTCAAAAAATAGCTAAAACGGAAGGCTTATCGGAATACTTAAGCAGGGACAGAAAAACACATCGATAGGCTGCCCATGGTGGATTATCATTATTAATATTATTATTAGGGGCAGCTCGGCTGGGTGCCAGGAAAATGTCGAATAAAAATTCCCAGATAAGCCGCGATACGGTTTATTGTCGCAGATTATGCAAGCGCAAAAATAACCCAATGAACTCTGCTCTCCTTTCAGATGCAACGCAGCGCGTAAAGAAGGTTCTGTTCTGTTCTATTTGTTGCTTCCCGAATCCGTGTATTTTCCTCAGTCATGTGCTGCAGCTGCTGCGGGGAAACTCAGCGCAAGGCCTGGGTCTTTGGCCTGGGCTCGCTTTTCATGGTCCTGGGAATTCTCACCGTGATCTTCTGGCCCAATTTGGCCGACAGTCTCGTCGCGAGTGTAAGTATATTAATTTTAAATAAGTTGGGAGTTTGTTTTACACAATTTAAATGGCATTAAATCTAAAAATAAATCCTTGGTTATAAGTACAGAAAATGTTAGTGAATATATTTTTCCACTTATAGATGTTGCTCTTTCTTTGCATCAGGTTACTTTCATTACAGCACACCTTAAGCCATAAACGTTGTAATAAAAATATTATATCATTTAAGTAAAGCATGGTAATAGTTTTCACGTTTACTATCGAGTTTTATTGCCAACAAAAATGGAAGCTAACTGTAGGAAGTCTAAGGTTGTATACCCTTCAACAGGGACTGAAAAATCTTTCATAACTAAGCCAAAAATGCATATATTTTCAATCGGAAAGCTGCCCTAAGCTAGTTTTTATTAGTTTAAAAATTCTGCATACTGAGTTAGAAAAATTTTAATATACATTTTTTTTTTAATTTTTGACAATTTTAACAATTATAAAAATTTGGAAATTTTGACAAAAAAAATGTGTGCCGAAAATAGGCTAGTTCGACTCGGCTGTTGATGCTGATCAAGAATATATATGATTTATAGGGTCAGAAATGAGTTCTTCACAAATTTCGGACTAAATTAAGCATATCCTGGGTATAAAAATGCATTGTTCTTGTACATTATGGGGAAAGCCACTAATATACGATTAGATTTAATTTTAATTTAACTCACATTTTAAAACTCAACTTATCTTTCCTAATACTATACTTTGGTGATTTCTTGACCAGATTAGAAGATATTTTTAAATGCTTGATCTTATCAACAGATTTTTCGTTAACTTTATGGATTATAACGCATTTACTCATATATGGCGGGATTTACGATTAATCGCCAAGATTAAAAATCCATTCAGATGAAAATATTTATAAAACTATTCAATAAATCTGTATTAACTAAAAATTCTCCTCTTATTCAGAGCCTCAAGTTGGAACCCGGCACCGACAACTACGAAAGCTGGCTGGAGGCTCCTATTCCAATTTACCTGAGCTTCTACATGTTCAACTGGACGAATCCGGAGGACATTAGGGATCCAAACATCAAGCCCAACTTTGTGGAAATGGGTCCGTACACCTTCTTAGAGAAACACAAGAAGGAGAACTACACGTTCTACGATAATGCCACGGTGGCATACTACGAGCGGCGCACCTGGTTCTTTGATCCGGAGCGATCGAATGGCACCCTGGATGACCTGGTGACGGCTGCCCATGCCATCACCGCCACGGTGGCGGATGAGATGCGTCATCAACGAAAGATTGTCAAGAAAATCATTAACTTCATGATGAACCACGAGGGCGGCGAGCTGTACACCACGAAGCCGGTGGGGGAGTGGATCTTCGATGGCTATCAGGATAATCTTACGGACTTCCTGAACCTATTCAACACCTCCATGATTGACATTCCGTACAAGCGCTTCGGGTGGCTGGCGGATCGTAATGAATCGCTGACTTATGACGGTTTGTTCACCATTCACACGGGCACCGATGACATATCCAATTTGGGGCGACTCACCCACTGGAATGGAAAAGCGGACACAGGCTTCTACAAGCCTCCTTGTGGCACTGTTAATGGCACCACCGGCGACCTCTTCCCTCCCAAGATGAACGTCAAGGATGAGATCACGATATTCGCCACCGATGCCTGTCGATTCATGAACCTGCGGCCGCAGGGCACGTACGAGAATCATGGACTGACCGCCACCAAATGGGTGGGCACCGAGGAGACGCTGGACTCGGGGGAGAATTATCCCAATCAGCAGTGCTTCTGCGATCCCGAGCGGTTCGGGGATGAGTGCCCCAAAACGGGTGTGGTGGAGTGCAAGGCGTGCCGCGACAAGGCTCCTATATACTCCTCCTTCCCGCACTTCTATCTCGCCGATCAGTCGTACATCGATGCTGTGAGCGGCATGAAGCCGGAGAAGGACAAGCACGAGTTCTTCCTGGCGGTGGAGCCGACGACGGGAGTGCCTGTCCAGGTGCACGGTCGCATCCAGATCAACATGATGATCGAGCCGGACGATGATTTCGAGTGAGTGAATAACCACAATAAACTCTTTATTTTATTTATTAATTAATTATTTGATGCAGCATTTACCGCGACGTGCAAAAGGTGCTGATGCCCATGTTCTGGTTCGATCAGTACGCGGAGCTCTCCTCCGATCTGGCTTCCAAGGCCAAGGTAAGTGTGATATTCATATGTTGCTTCGGTTCTTTTTTAAAATAAGTTATTTGTTTTTCTAGTTGGCCATCAATCTGCCCAGCTATGGCCTTATCTTTGGCTATTGCTTGATAGGCTTTGCCAGCGTCTTTATCGTCACCGGCGTCGTGCTGACGCTGACCAAGAGATGGGTGCGACGAGCTGCCGACGACGAGGACATGCTGGCCACCAACTGAGGCGTCCTAGGTGTAGATTTTAAGCTTAGCCCAAAGTGCCAGGACAAGATAACACTCCTAGTTCATTCTATATAGTCGCGCAGAGATTGTTGTTCGTTGCGTTGCGTTACGCGTTATGTAATATGTAATATGTAATATGTAAGTGATACTTGCATTTTGTGATAGCCAACCGTATTCCCTACTCCCTACTTCCTAATCCATAATCCATGTGCAATCCAAGTTCCCAGCTGAAACTGAATGGAGATTTACTTATTGTAATTAAAACACACTGATTACATTTCAATTTTCATTTTATTTTCTTTTGCAAATTATAATTTTTACAACTCAAAGGACTTGCTTTACTTATCGTATACGAATTTGCTTTATAAATGCTTTACTTTGAATGTTTGTTTTGTAATAATAATAAATTAAGTATAATTGTATATGCATATATATATATATTTATTTATATATATATTTATGTATATATATATGTAAGATATATGGCAAAAAAATTAACATTTTCTCAAAGATCACATTTCTCAATTTAGCCATAGACTTTTAGTCGAGAAAAATCTACGCAAATATTTGTGACAACTCGAAATCATTTTTGCACGCACACTCTCACATTGGTGGGGGTTAATAAACGAACAAAAAAATAATCAAAATAAACAAAGTGTGGATATAAAAAATAATAATCAATAAAACATCCATCAATCTAGCATTCTCGCTTACTCGCTACGGTGGGGATATTTGGGGGCAAGTCTAGGCACTCTTGAAATTCTTTAGTTCCCTTCACGGCCAGCGATCGAAGGGGGTAAAACAACCCGATACACTGTACGTGAACCGGGTAAGGGAGAACCCTCCCCCATCGCTGGCCCGCTTCGTTGTGAGTATATGTGTGTGGTTGTGTGTGAGGGGCGTTCTGCTTAACGTTCTAAAAAAATTTGCATAGTTTTGTGGCGTTTGCGTTCGCGTTGTTCTTGCTGACTAAAAAATAGTTAGTTGTACGAGTTAAGTTAGTGTTTAAGTGTTTAAATAAAATCAATCACAGTTGTTTGGGCGGAAGTAGTTTAGTTAGTTTTTAAGTATTCGCGTTTCTGGCCTAACTAGGTTTTTGTTCGCAGCTAAGACTAAGGTTCTACTATGCTTTAGTTGGTTAATTAAGTAGTGGTCGTTTTTTATACTTGAGTATTGTTGTCCTGCTCCTGGGCTCTCTCTCTCTCTCCCTATATATGTATATTTATATTTCCCTCTGTATTTCCGTTGGTGTGTTGTCCATGTCCCTTGTGACCTGTGTTAAGCTACCGATTCCCTTAAGTGACTAGACTGGGTTCTCTGATTATTTGAATATTCGTATTTGAGGTTAAGTTGCTCTCGCTTTTGTCCTTGACTCTGTTAAGTGGTTACGTGGCGGCTGTTTAACTGGCTTCTGTTACTGTTACTGTTACGTAATGTTATGGAATGCATAATTGACTCTCTGTTACTAGGTGGTGGCGGTTGCTGTTAGTTTTAGTTGGATATATAAACTGGCTTGATCCTGCACTATATATGCAGGCTTTCTTTCCTCTCGCTTGTCTTTCAGAAACTCTTGTCTCACTATGTTCGTCTGTCAACTGGCTTCTGTTAGTTCGAAGTCTGTTTCTGTTCTGCTGCTGCTGCTGTTAACCTTTTCGGGGAATCCCCCTCGCTACCCATCCGAAACACTGTGATCGAACACACTCTTTCACTCACAACTCAATCGCGTTCTATGCAAATTTTCGGAACGCAGAAGAGATCCCTACACCCGCGGCACACAGATACACGACAGCGCACACATCGAACTAGAGAGAAGAGTGTCGGCTTGACATCCGCTTCCATCCTCCATCCTCCGCTTCCTGGCGAGTCTAGCTGGTCTTGTGCTGCTGCTGCTGCTGTTGCTTCATCATCACGGCGGGATCGATCACATAGTTGTTGGCCTCCGCCAGCTGTTGCACCGGCAACGGCGGCAGCTTATCCTGCGGATGTCGATGGCTAATGGTAGATCCCTTCCGCACCTTGCTCAGGGTACCGCCTCCTCCCGTTGAATGGGAGCTGCCGTTGGTAGTGGTGGCGGCACCCGTCGCGGACTGCGCGCTGGAGCTGGGTATCTCCTGGCCCGTCTTGGGATTGACCATCACCTTGGTCTGCTTTAGCAGGGAGCGATCGTTGCATAGGGCCGAGATGAGCGGCAGATCCAGGTGCTTGCTCTTCTCCCGCAACAGGGCAATGTCCAGAGCCTGAGCCTGGGCCTGTGCCTGAGACTCGGCGGCCATTGAGGCCTGCAGCTGGGCCAGTATGCTGTTGTTGCCACGGTTCAATCCCAGGCCGAGACCCAAGTCCGGTCGCGGACGCTCCCCTGCCCACTGGGCGCCACTGGAGGTCTTCGTCAGCGGCGAGTTGGCATGGTGGGGATTCAGCGTGGGCGGTTTCCGGGGCGGCAGAAGGTTCATCATGCTGGCACTGGGCTTCGAGGGTACTGCAAAGGGATAGGAAAAGATTAGTAACAGCCTTTGCAGAGCCCCTATCCATCCGGCATTTCTACTTACTTGGAGGTGGCTTTTCACTGGGCGCCGGCATTGGTGGCTTCTTGAGCCGCCTGTTTACGTAGGGCGGCGGCGGCGGTGGCGGCAAACGCTTCCCCTTGGGCAGCGAGTCGAGCGAGTTCAGAATATTATCGTCTGATCGCGATCGTGCAAACATCGAGGAGGAGGCGCCCGCGCCCGCGTTCGCCGAGGCAGCCGCTGCTGCTGCTGCTGCTGCTGCCAGAGCAGCCGGATGCAGTGGCGGCGGCGGCGGTGGTTCATAGGAGGAGCACAGGCTGGCCATCGAGGGCGAGTACAGTGGCGAGTAGCCGGCTCCCGGCAGCTGTACATAGGTGTCGGACAGATTCTGGGTGGAGGCGTATCTGGAGTGGGTGGACAAGGCCAGGGGCAGGTACGGCGTGCTCCTGTATATCGCCGGCGCCACCTGCATGGCCAGATAGGGATGATGCGGCGGCGGTGGTGCCGCCTGGGCCATGGCTGCCAGCAGGGAGCCCTGCTTGGCATCCAGATACTCCTGCTGGCTAACAGCCGGATCCTGGATGGGATAGATCACGTAGTCCACGTCGCTGTACAGCTGCTGCTGGTACAGCTCCAGCTGCTTCCGGGCCAGCTCCCGGCCATAGAGGTGACTCGCCGCCAGGTGCGAGTGACTAGGCGGTGGCGGTGGCGGCGGCTGCCTGGGCAAACTGGGCGGCGGCGGCGGCAGAAACTGACGCGGCTTGATCACCGGCAGGAGCACGCACGACTGCTGGTGGTGCAGCGAGGCGGTGCTCTTGTGCAGCCCGTAAGGAACTATCGGTATCCCGATGGCCGCCGATCCCGAGTGCCGGTGGTGGGTCGGCGGCGGCATGTGGTGATGGTGCAGGGAGGCCTGCGATCCCCCGGCATAGTTGGAGTTGTGCAGCGACTGCTGGCTCAGCTGGTGGCTGCACACCGAGCCGCTGGAGGAGGCCGCCGAGGAGCAGTGGTGCGGCGACGCATAGCTGGGCTTGGCCCCATCGGGCAGGAGGCTGGTGTGAGCCTTCAGGATGCTGATCTGCGGCCTGGTGGTGATGAATCTGGCCGTTACCTCCTCGGACTTTAGGGAACTCATCGAGCCGGCTGCACTGGGCGCTGGGTTGGCCGAGGAACTCACAGATATCAGGGATGTGGGCCTGGGCTTGCTGGAGCTGGGATATGGCGGAGGATCTCGGCGACGAGGCGCCGCTGGCGGTGCAGGAAGTGGTGCTGGCGGTGCTGGTGGACTGCAGGTCGGTACCTCCGGCTTGGGAGCCATCACAGCGATGGGTTTGGGCGGCACTGGCTTGGAAATCGGTGGCCCACACAGACCCGTCTTCTCGTGCCGCGCACTGTAGGGCGGCGGCGGTGCCGGCGGTAGCTCCTGCTCTGTACGGTCCGGCTCCTCGCCTCCCTGATTGCCTCCCAGCGTCACATAGTCGCAGTCCGAGTGGAGGCTGCTGGACACCGTCTTCCTGCTGGGATAGGTGCCTCGTCCCACTATCAAATCGGTTAGCTCTTCGGCGGAGAGCAGGGAATGCTTGTTGTCCGTGGGATCGCTGCCGTCGCCCCGGAAGGAGCTGCCCGTGCTGATGTTGGAGTCCGATCGCAGCCGGAACTCGGCTCGCTTCTTGCCATCCACGGAGTCGGGGTGTGGCACATGGTTGTCCTCCAGCTTCTGCGGCTGGAACATGCCGTAGTGCGAGCTCTTCTCCGACTCGGCCATCTCCGACGACTGTCCGGTGAGTTCGCTGCTGTGCATCGTGTAAACCCCTGAGGTCTCCGTGGGCGGAGCTCCGTGGGCCAAGGTGTAGACCCCCGACACTCCGGACACACTCTCCGTTTCCTCTCTCGCCGAAGTGGAGAGAAAGTCCTCGGGATTTGCCTCGCTCAGGGCGGAGTTCTGGGCGGTGTGACTAAAGCCCAGCTCCAGGCTAGAGGAAGTCGAATGCACTGGAACGGGTGCACCCGTCGTCGTCGACGAGCCTGCTCCGCCTCCTCCGTTGCTGGTGGGTGATGTGACCACCACCGTGCTGCATGTGGAGGAGCACTGGGAGCCGATGTTGTGCTGCGAACTCGGTGAATCGGTGGCCGTCGACGAATCATTGGCCGCTGTGCCCATGGAGCTCCTCTGCACCGAGGAGTTGGCCAGGGACGCTGCCCCGTTGGAGTTGGCATCCGGTGGCCTCACACTCAACGCGGCCAGCTGCTCTTCCAAATCCTTCAACGACATCTGGCCCACGCTCGACGTTTGCCTGCTCACACTGGGTCGGTCCAGGAGATGGGCCAAGGCCAGACTTTCCGTGGAGGGAGCTGCCAGTGGGGCCGGCGGTGTGTTGATCATGATCTCCAGCTCGTCCTCGGAGTGGACGCGATCGCTGACAATGCCGGAGGTGGTGTTGGAACTGGTGCTCGAGATCACCGAGATGCGCTGCTCGTTCTTGCTCTTGTAGGGCAACAGCAGGCTTCGGGAGCAGGCGTAGCTGGCGTGCAGCCTCTGCGATTCGGCGGCCTCCTCCTCCTCGCGCTTGGACACCTCCTTTAGCCGTGCCGCCAACTTCATGCTCCACTGGTGGGTGTCCTTGCAGAGGGTCAGCAGCAGCTTGTTCTTCTCATCTGAGGCCGCATACAAGGTGATCCTGCTCTCCCCCGAACGTATTTCGAACTTCTTTCGCTCGAACGAGAGCTTGGTGATATTTGGCCAGAGAAAGGTGGTGACTTCCGGGCTGGACGACGACGACGAACTGCTGCTCGTGGCCGCATCTCCGCCGAGGATCTTGATGCCCTTGGCGTAGACCACGAACCAGGCACTGCCCGAGCCCTGCTCACTCTTGGCCAGCCTCATGCGGTAGGTGTGGGCATTGATGGTCTCGTGCAGACTGCACGCCTGCTGGATGTACAGCAGCTCGGCCTCCGGCGTGGCCATGCCCAGGTGCTCCCGATGGCAGGCTCTCAACGCGCTCCTCGCCCACGGGGTGTGCAACCCACTGGGCAGGTAATCCTCTATCCGGAAGTAATCGGCTCCGTTCGTTGGCAGGCTGGGGGGCAGCGGCATGGATGATTCCCTCTTCGACGTGGACGCCACGTAGGTGGAGAGCCTCAACATCCGCTCGTTGGCACGCTTACTGATCTTGGGCAGAGTGGTGGTGGCACTCAGTCCCCTGCCACCGGAAGGTGAGGCCTCCTCGCCCGAATCATCCTTGGAGTTACCCCCCGCCCCCGGCGGAGCATCGCCCAGATCGGCCTGAAGGGCCAAGCCGGCCAGGAAAACCAGAGCCTGCTCGGCCTGCTCGCGGGGCAGGTCGCGCTGCAGGATGTTGTGGCGCAGCTGCAGGTAGTAGTTGTGGCGGGACGTCTCATCTTTCAGCATGAACGGACTCTCGATGTAGAACTGCACGCGGAAGTGTAGCTCCAGGAGCGGTCGTCCATTGGCATCCAGGCCCTGTTGGGTGGGGGCAAAGGATTAAAGGGTTAATCTGGGTGTTCAGAATGGGAGCTCGAAGAAGGGTGTTACTCACGTGGGTGTGCGAGGATCGCCAGCTCTTCGGGCCGTATTTGGAGAGCTTGCTCTCGGGATCTGCGAACATGTACTCGCCATCTGCAAAGGATTCCAGAAAAGGGAAGGTTTATTAGTTTAAAATTCGTAATGTAAACTTTATAGTACACATATTTCTCTTGATCATTCATCATAAAAAGTACAATTTCCCTTAAACCCATTGACAAATCCTGACTAAAAACTGGTCAAGTTGAATACCACTTCGGTTGTCAAGTTAAATTCCATCGAATTTCCGGTTGCCAAGCCAGGAAACCCTTTTGGCGCGCAGCCGCCAAGGTCGCTAATCAAAATTTTAAATGAACTTTCGGCTATGCATTGGCCAGGCTCCCCCCGAATCAGGCTCAAACCGGGAACCGGGAGGAACCAGACTGCTCTGTCAGTTTGTCAGGCAATAAACAAGCAGCCCATTGACATCGACAAGAGTCCGAGACGACGATCATGATGATGATGACGACACGTCAGGCTGTCAGCGAGGAAGAGAGCGAGGGAGGGGTATAGGGGCAGGGTTTCCATCCCAAAAACCAAAACCCATCCAGCAGAAGAAGGGCCCCCAAGGGCATGTGTCGGGTGAAGCTCGAGACGGCGCACGGGAGAAACAGCCACAACAACAACGAAATCAACACACACTTCATCGAACGAAAAATTGGAATTCCTGCATACGAAATGAAGAGCAGCAAGATGAAAAATAATAATTATGAAAAAAGCAGGGAGAAGAGCAGAGGGGGAGCAGGGGAATGGAATGGAGGCACAGCATCCAGCAGCAGCAGCAGCAGCAGCAGCAGCAGCAGCAGCAGCAGCAGCAACAATATCATAATAATCATCAGCGGCCGAATAAGTGCCTATCAATGACGACGTCGTGGACCGGAGCTGGAGCTGGAGCTGAAGCTGAAGCTGGAGTGGAAGTGGCAACAAGTGGACGGCCAGGAAAGAATAGGTATTCGCGTAGGAAGCACTCAGAAAAAAAGGGGGATAATCTAGAACAAAAAGGAGAAATTTGTAAAACTGGAGTTTATGAAAAAGAAGCATTACTTTGGCACTGAACTAAGATTCCAAGGCTGACCTCTTCCCTTAGTTTGAAAACTCTACAATAAACAATTAAATAAACTAGATCTTAAAGAAGATAAGCGGACAAGGAAGAGTTAATATTAATACTTAAATAAAAATACACAAAGGGTGGTAAATATTAATATTTAAATAAAATTCCCAATCAACATTCTCAATATTTAAGAAGGCAAAATCATAATAAAGGATGAATAAAAATAATGATGTGCCTCATAATAAGAATGCCTTATGAGGTAGCTCTTAGACCTCTACAATAATTAAATAAACTTTTAACTTTAAATTACCTATTAATAAAATTCAGCTGGCTAATAAATAAACTTCTTCAACTAATAAAAACGTCATAAAACATACATCTCCTAATAACAAACTCCCTTAAATTCCCCACAAAACCCCCACATTTTCTCAGCGTGTAAAAACCAACTCACAGCGAGAGCGAGTGTTGCATACCAAGCCCAAAACGCAGCAACGAAAACAAAAAAAGAGCCAGAGAGAAAGAGGAGAAACACAACAACAAAAAAAAGAAACAGGTAGAAAGACAGGTAAGCAGCGAGCGCTGGAAAAAAAGAGGCAGCTGAAACCCAAGTCGGTCGGTTTGGTTTTGGTTCGCAGTTTCCGAGAGAGCTCCAGGCCGAAACTCCAAGCGATTTCTTTTCACATTCAAATTTCACAAAACTCCTGGCAGAAATGGAATTCCTTTGGCCCAAGAAAAAGCAGCCTCAGCCTTGTTCTAAGGGCCAGCGGCAGGTGTGAAGGCCAGCAGAGTCTGATGGATCTTCCAGCGGTAGCCGGTCTCCGACTGACTGCCTGCCTGCCTGATGGATCCTCACGCAATCCCCAATACGACCAATCCCCGCCCCCGCGGCAAAAAAACCTAATAATTAACATATTTTCCATCGCATTCCTCAGCGCTCACAATTAACACGCACGCACACGGGACTGAGGACTGCGGACTCCGGACGGAGGACTGAGCACCGAAGACCCAACCAACAGCGAGGGTTGAGGGGCAGCGAAATAAATCTTCAATTTGAAACACATGCAACACAAATTACAGCCTCAAAGCAGAGGCAGCAGGCAGCAGGCAAAGGCTCATCAAGCCGAGGAATGCCAGCTCGAGTTCAGGTGAGGTGAGAGCCAGGTGAGCCGAGGGGCAGGCATAATAACTGGCGACGAGGAGGAGGAGGAGAGCAGGGTCCGGCCACGGAGACAGCTGCGCCCAATGCCATGGCCTGGCATTCTTCAGATTCAGATTTATTTTCCAAAAGGTCTCAGTCCGAGTTTGAGTGGCCATAATAACCAAAAACAAAAAAAGAGTGAAGAATGAAGAAAGCAGCGTTTAGAAACCGACGAGGGAATGCCCTGGAATGAAGGCCCGGTTTGAAGGTAATTTAAATCTGAAAAGTATAGTACATAAGCACTTAAATGCTGAAAGAATACTGTAGATTTTAAAAATTTTAATTCAATTTGTTAACCTAATAAAAACTGGTACAGAAAAGCTGTTCGATTTGAAATTAAAGCATTTTTGGCTTAGTTATAATGTTCAAATTGCTAATTCAAAGGGTGTACAAACTCCGGCTTGTCGAAGCTAGCTTT
Source organism: Drosophila nikananu (assembly GCA_008042635.1). Classification (NCBI taxonomy): domain Eukaryota; kingdom Metazoa; phylum Arthropoda; class Insecta; order Diptera; family Drosophilidae; genus Drosophila; species Drosophila nikananu. Next base: position 14,507 of record VNJV01009008.1, on the reverse strand, counting down.
CTTTCTTGTTCAAAATTATATTTTAGGATCAAAAACCTTTAGAAAAAAATACAGCAAAGTTAATAATTGTAGCTTAACGATTTTTCTTGGTAAAACAAATAACAAGTTTCGGGGACTTTGCACAAAACGCTCATAAAGTTTACATTGTTTTATTTAAAATAATAAAATAAAATTCATTACCTAAAAAATTTAAGGGTATTTAATGACAAATAATAAAAATAACTAAAATATAGCATACATTTTTTGTTTTCATAGTTTTCTTGGTAGAAACGAAAAGTAGCAAGAAATAAATTCAGCACAAAACCCAAGAATACTTTTCTAAAAACCAAAATTCCAGCATACCCTTAATTTTACAGGATATCCCCAAGAATGGAGAGCCTCGAAGATAAATATGTGTGTGTGTATCGAAACTGGCTGAGGGAAAAAAGAGAACGAACGAACGAAAAAAACAAAAAAAAAGAAACAACATAAAACCAAAAGAATTTTAATTTCCGATGTTATCAGATGCACGCAGCCCGAAGAGGCAGGGCAGGAGAGGATCAGCGGCAGGGGCAGGGGCTGGGGCATGTGGCAGCTCGACTGCAAGGCCGTGTCCGTCGTCCAAAGATTGAAGACTGAAGACCGAAGACGAGGACCGGCCAACGCCATATAATAATGATTATGAGCCATTAACATTAAATGGAAAAGAAAATGCTGGTCTACAGATTACAGCTACAAAGGGGCGGGGCCCCCAGAAGGAGCGCGAAGATAGAGTTTTTGGGGCGGCGGAGAACGAAGCCAAAGGGTACGGAATGCGGCACAGGAATCCGAGCAATGCGACAGCCTAAAAATAACACCATGGCTGCGCCGAGCCGATGACGGCGGAGGATGACCAGAGGAGAGATATGGCCGACGACAATGTTGCCAAATTGCCAGAGGCCACCACTTAAAGACGCATCTTCAGCCACAAAGAGCAACTCGAATTTGCATAAAGATGAAATTTATTGACGCTGCCAGGCCATAAAATTGAAATTCATTTCCATTTCGCGCAGAAGGGACATCATTTTGGCAGCTCTGGCGGCTTTTTGGGACAACGAGAAGGGGAAGTGAATCAAAAGATTCAGGCAACAAACTTGCCCAGGGAAGGTAACAAGTCAGAAGAGTTTAGGTTTCTTAAAGAAATAATATAAAAAGGAATAAATACTCTATATCATAGCAATTCCAGGCTATATATTCCTTTCCATATTTCCCCTTTTTCAGCTATCTTTCTAATATATAAATTTCAATTCAGGATTTTTTGGTGAAAGATACAAAGCGGTTAAAGCCAAGAAACGCGGTCCAACAACCGCATGCCGAACTCCAGCCAAACAACCGACATTGGCAAGAATCCTTGGCCACAAAACCAAACCCCAACACACACTCAAGCAGAATGCAAACTGCCAATTTCATAGTTGAGCCAGAGGAATTCTCTGCCTGTGCCACAGCGTCTTCCTCCACATCGTCCACTTCTGCGAGGCGAGCGAGGACGTTGGCATGCCCAACCCCATCTTCAGATTCAGTTAAAGCCGCAGCCTCAGCCTCAGCTTCAGCTTGAGCTCCAGCTCCAGCAGCGACTCCGACTTCAAACTGCATACCAAATTCTTTGCTGAAGATGTTGAGGCAACTTCCACGCCGCTCCGCTCCACCGCTTGCCCCTTGAATGCCTGCCTCTTGCCACGAAATTGATGCCAACCAGATTCGAAAATTTACGTGTTGTGTTCTTGGGCTTTTGCTCTAACCATCGTAACATCAAATAAGGGGTATAGAAGAACAGCCAAGGGGTTGAGTCAAGAAAATCTTAGTTAAAAGTGGAGTCTCCTTAAGAACTACATATGTCGAATTTGTATATATCGAAACATATAGCTTTTAAGCTGAAAATATTGATATTATTGACACATATTGTTCAAAAAAATTGTATCTAATCTGTTTTTGCTTTAATATGGTGGAATATTTAACAATCAGATATCGAAAAATATCGAATTTAATGTTAAAATATCAATATTTGGTAATTTAAAGTCAAAAGATCGATATATGGTAGATATATCGATTTATTTTGGTATCTCCAAATAAACCTGCTTAAAGAACTCTATTTAATATTTTTTCCTACTATATTTAGAACCCCTTTTCCTTCTATAAACTCCCTCTTCAGGGTAATAGAACTTCGTCTTTAAGCTACATTGAATTCTTTGCTCCTTTCTCGTTTGCTCTCCCCGGGACTTGTCTGAGTGTGTGTGTTATTGGGCCTTTGGAGAACGTATATATACGTATGTATATATATAAATATATATCTGGGGCCAATGCCAAAGACGCTGTCTGCTCGCCTCTTTGCCGAGTTTCAGTTCAGGCTTCAGCCTGCAGCCTCCAGCCTCCATCCTCCATCCTTGGAAACTCCAACTCCAACTCCAGCCACGAAGACTCGAACCGCCGCCATCCTCCTTGGCTGTCGTTCGATTCGTTTGTGTTAATGCAACGCGCGACGGCTACCTGAATTACTGAACACGCGTCTTGTGTCTGTTCCCTGCTGCCCAGCCGAAGCCCCTCTTCTGTATTCCTGAAATTGTTTGTTCGCCATGAAGGCGACGCGTTCCCTGGCTTTTTGTTCGTTTTATGTGCCATTTTTTCTGTGTGTTTTCTTTTTTTCTGCTGTTGCTCTGCTGTGTTGGTATTTTTATGTGTTTTGGCAGATCGCTTTGGCCAGAATGGAGGATGGAGGCTGAAATCTCCTGCTTCTCGCTGCTGCTGCTGATGATGATGATGAGCAGCTTTTAGAGAAGACTGGTTTATGTTTATTAGTTGTACTTTTCGAGCCCTATCGCTGGCATTTTGGCTACTCTTCGCTTGGACACATCTGTAACCTTATCCTTTATGGAGAAACCCACTGGCTAAGACTCACCTATGAGCACAGCCAGACCGAATAGTTCGGTGTCCAGCATCCCTTGCGTGGCAAAGTGCAGACATGTCTGCGTGTAGACCTCTCGCACGCGGCTCTTGGCATCGACTAGGAAGTACAGGGTTTTCGGCTGCTGATGCCCCAGAAGTCTGTGAAAGAATTGTATAGATTAGTATTTTGTACATATAAAATAAGATCGTGTAATAATAGACTCACCTCAGGGCCAGGAATCGCGAGCCAGGTGATAGTTGCTCGGCTGAGGACGCGCATACTTCCAGGGGCGCGCTGACGGTGCAAAATGCTCGCATGCTGCATCATTTTCCGTATACAGCGCGCGCGTTTGAAATATGTTGCTATAAGGGATGAAAATAAATTGAGGGAAAATAGTTTAATATCTCAGATAATCTTGGGATTAATTATGTTGAAAAAACATAGAGACTTAGGAAGTATTGTGTACGGTAAATCCATGGAAAATCTTAAATTTGTAAGATACGCAAAGTATCCCATCTTTTAAAAAGATAGGAAAGTGTAATTTAAATCTGTCAGAAATAATAACTATATCTATAAGGATTTAGAATATATATTAAATAAAGAAGAGTTCCAAATTCCCCTCTTTAAATTATTTCAAAGAACTCCCCAAAATTCCCCATCTCTTCTTATTTTCCCAGTGTAAGCCTGAACTTTCTTTCGATGGTTAATCACAGCCTAAAACTCATCGGTTGGACACAAGATATGAAAATTGGTTTTCGAAGCGCTCCAAATTTTTACGATTGTGATATACCATCACCATTCCGGCGATAAACTATTCCGGCGATGAAATTTCATCGCATTCCGGTGATACGAGCTAAAAAGCCAGCCAACAGCAACAGCCAAGTGTCCAAGGCGTCCAAGCGTCATTTCTAACCGCATTTCTGGCTCATCAAATGCCGATAAAGCTGCCGCAAGATCGGCCTCGGTTAGGCACCATTCTTTTAGTTTTTTTCCCCTCTGGTCTTTATTTATTTTTTTTTTTCAGGCAAATTGATGCCGCTGGAGCCGCCCCAGACGGACGCTGGAGCGAAGAAGCGGTGGCTGCAGATGGCGCCCGCCTCTTTTGGGCCCAAAACCGACTGCCGAACAATTTCACCAATCAATAACGAAAGACTTAGGCGACAAACTTGATTAGCGACCAGGGGACTAGCACTCGAACTCGGACTGGGACTGGGGACTCCAACTTGGACTTGGTCTTAAAAAACTAAATAGCTGAAGACTCGAGGCGGTGCGTGCGTGGCAGCCAGGCAGAGGCCTCCCCCTCTCGATGCGTTGCGCATAAAATTATTAAAATTCAGTTAAAGAAAGTTCCGAGACAGACTGCGAGAGAGAGACCGAAAAACTGGCCCCGCGCCGTGATGAAAGAAAAGTATTTTATGCATAAATTAAAATCAAATCGAATCAAATCAACTTTTGTGTATAGAGCGCCGAGCGCCAGCAAGCCAGCGACTACGGTTTCTAACTCAGTCCGGTGGAGACGCATAAATTTCAATATTGGCGCATTTTCTGTGTCTAATAAATTTCAACGTCCAATAAATTTATTCAGAGTCAAGTCCGAGAGCCGGGGAGTCGAGAGTTGGGCCTCGGCAGCCGCCAGGGAGTGAGAGAGAGAGACATCTGCAGGCGAGATAGTTGGAGTGGGACGACGATGGCTTTGGAGTTGGAGAACCGCCCTGACTTATAAATATATGATCAGAGCGATCGAAGGAATGCCTCTCAAGCCTCTCTGCCTTCCCTACCAACCGCGATCATCAATCAAAGCGCACATTTGACATAAATTAGAAACCAAAGAATATCTGGGAATACTGCCAAACAAAAATCGTCTCCCCCTGAACCTCTCTGTTGCCCCTCCAAAAAATAAAAAAAAGCTTTTGAAAAGCAATTATATTTTAAGCCGATTTCCATGCGCACCTTGGACCTGGCTAAGGTGATCTGGAGAACAGGCTCAGGCACAGAGGCACAGAGACACAGACTCTTTATGCCAGATCACTGCTGGTTACGAAACGAGAATCGGAATTCCAGGTTCCCCTCTCTCTCTTTCTCTAATGTGTCTCGCGATTGACTTATTACCGAGGAATTTATCGGTGAAACACAAAAAATAACAACATTGTTGAGGTCTCAAGAGGAACTGGATTAAGTGATCAGTCAGAGTCCGGGACATGTGTGAGGGATTTTGAAAAATACAAAATAAAGGGGTCTAATATTGAATATTGAATAAAATCGAAACATTCCAGTTAAGCATTTTAAGTACTTAAAAGGAAACTACATATGTACATCCTGCTGTACAATCTATAACTAAAAGGAAACCAATAACAACATAACCAATGGTCACTAGACAACTAAATACCTGATAATAACATATTCCACACTCAACCAGTAATCAAGCCTTCACTGGAACTGTTTATTCCACTTAAACATAATAAACTATAATGAAGATCAGCAATAAAAGGAAACTAATTAGAAGATTGCCATCGCAAGTGGCAGGGAATTCCCAAGGAAACTAACCAACTTGGCCTTAATGAGAGAGACAAGAGAACGTTTAAGCGAAATGAGATCTTGGCAGATGTAGATTGGCTGTTCGATTATGCACAGATTTCTCCGGAAGTGGGAGCGGGCGACATTTCCAGCGAAGATACAAATGTATCTGCGAGGCTTCGAAGAAAGCCAGCTCCTCCGAATTCCAACAGCTCACAATGCCGGTCATTATGCAACACACACACATAGGAGGCAATGCCAAAAAGCTACAAAATATTTGCCATCTCCAAGTAGCAGCAACTGCCAGTTGCGATCACGACTTTTTTGCGAAATCTCGCCGCTGGAGAGGAGGATGGTGGGTTGGGATGAGTCAAGAGTGGAGCGGCCGCTGCTGTTTCTATTTTTTTTTTTTAATTTGCAATGCAAACAAATTAAAAGCATTTAACAATTTCAATCATAGCAAATTATCCGCATTCCATTGGCTAATGAGAGCGGGAAGCGAAGAAAGCCGTGCCAACGCTAATTATCAAAGTCAACACACGGACAGAGCAGGGGAGCCACGGAAGAAGGGGGGGTGCCAAGGAGGGGTGGCAATTAAAAAACAACAAAAAATGAAAAAACCCGGCTAAGAAGCGAGCCAAGTGGAGCTGGTGCGGAGACACGCTAATCAGCAATTAGCAAATGGCAATAAATACTTGTATTTTGTTTATGATAAGCTCAAAATGGGGGAGGGAGGCAGCTGGGGGTTTCTTTCGAGAGAGTTTTGGAATGCAGACGGAGAAAGAGAAGGAGAAGGCGACAGCGACGGCGACGGCGGAGGCAATAAAATCCCACGGGCTCTGCCGCGACGACGCCGCCGACCAAAGTCAATTAAATGGCGCAAGCGCCAGTCAGTGAATGCTTTTCTGCCAGCTAAGCGAATGCTTGCCCCCTCTGCCCCCACTCCCCATTGGGGGGGAGAGCAGCAGGGACAGAGACGCAGACACAGAAACAGCAACAGCAACAGCAACAGCAACAGCAACAACAACAGCAACAGAAACAGAGACGTTGCGCATACGCCACGTTGTGCTGCGACAGCAATCCAAACAGCAAACACTGCGAAAAGTTCAGGCACTTCCCAACAAATTCCAACTGTTTCCGAGGTGCAACCATAAAAAAAACTTGGCATTCCAAAGGAAACTTGGAAAAATTGGGGGAAAGGGGAGAGTTTCGTAACTTTTTAAGCTGTATTTATGATAAATATGGCTTTAAATAGACTTTTTTAAATATTGTTTATATAAATGCATTGTTTTGAGTATTGTTAGCTTTTGTTCTTTATAGAAATTGTTTAATTTTATATATGAAAAAGAAAAATATTGTAAACTTTGTTAAATAACATTTCTAATTATGGAAATATATCGCACCTAAAATATTAATATTATTAAACATCTTTTTAAAAACTTAGTAATTTATTTGTCTCTGTCTCCTATTATACTGCATATTGATATGTCCAAAATTATTGCCTGTTTTCCCATGATTTTGTTTTGAAATATCAGTATATCGCAGTATTTATCGGTACATGTATCGATATGTTAAAATTTCAATGCCTTTTCTAGACTAGATCGATAATGTAATTACATTTTTTCTTAATTTTTAGACTTTCTTTTCTAAATCAAATCAAAATATATAAATTAGGAGCCCCCAAATGCAGGAAATTGATTAACTTTAAGTAAGTAGAACATAATAAATACATTTAAAAGTGGGGCCCACTTCTAAAACCCCTATATTTTTCTCCCCGTGAAGCCACCGCACCACTGCCACCCCGTGAATCTTGCCCCCAACGGCTATGTCAACTGCACAACATGCCATTGCACTGAGCTCATTCGGGGCGTGTGTTTGTCAACCGAGTTCGAGTCAACCCAGCAATCGCCAAAGTCGAACGGCGATCGATTGGATCGGGGATCTTGGATACAAGCGGGGTGCCAAGAAGCGCGGATATGACGGCGGTTAGGAATCGAGACCTGGAGCCACGATAAACGCTTTAACCGCGTGTGCTAGTAGCTGCTGGCTGGCTGTGGCCCATTGAAATGCTGATCGAATCAGAAACGGAATCAGAAATTGGAAATATCCATATGGATTTCAGCGAGGAATGCGAGTGCGCGCGCATTGATCAGATCAATAAACAAGGCAGCGTAAATGATCGTAAAATCAAGCAGCGTGGAATGCGAATAGTATTGAAATCGAATCGAATTGAATCCAATCCAAGATGATCTGAACGTGGGGACAGCCCCAAGCAGAGGCGGATAGAGATTAAAATCAACAGAACTCTCTGCAAAATTTATGCCACAGATTAAATAATCATAAAGTTCAGAAGCGATTAAAGTGTGAATACAAGATGTCTGAATTCTATCTGCAAGATATTATATAAAACCTAATTAAAGAGTCAAGATAGCCTATGCTTAGCTTTGAAATACTAATCACATAATGACATAGGGGACACATTTTTTTGGGTAACTTATAAAGTATATATAATCAATTTTTTATTAATGATTAGGAAGGCAGCACACTCTGTATAATTTACTGACATGAATTGTAATCGAGAGTCTGTGTAAATAATGTAATTTACAAAGTATATTTAAAGGCACGACATCTAAAAGATAAAGGAATTATATACTATTTTTAAAATAGTAGCCAGTTAAATCACATTCAAATGATAAAGCAATTAGATACCATTTTAAGATGAAAATACCACTGGAAATGGTTTCCTTTCTATACTGCCTTGTAATCAAATTTGTGTCTATACTTAATACCAAACTAATCACCATAACCCTCTACATTCAGCCCTAACTCTCTGCCTTCTAATAACCCACACATTTCCCCTAGATTCTTCGCCAAGAGATTCCTCACCAAGACATTCTTTTCTCCAAGAGATTCTTCTTCTCTGAACCACTTTGCTCTTGAAGTTGTCTAACCTGAGTGCTCTAGCACCGAGTTGTCTTGCTCTCAAACTGGATTCGCGCATTCTATTGAAAGTGTTTCGCTCGTTCTCAGAGCCCCAACAACGACTAATGAATGACGATCGGCGAAGCGGTAGCTTTTGACGTGGAATATTTTGCTCATGAGTTGGCTTCGCTTGGCGAGACCGGAATGGACTGAATAAACGGAGCGGGTTAGTCTACGTGCGTCTGGGCCTTTTAATTACCGATCACAACGGCAGGCTGGCGTCAATGGGGCGGCCTGAAATAGTTTCAGTTTAGTTTAGTTCACTTTAGACTCGGTTTGGTGGCATTTTCACACGCTGGCCAATGCGGCGGATGCGCGTCATTGGGGACAGAGCGGTGCCCAGCAAGTGTCAGCCCGCAAGGGGTGTGGCTTTCGTCACGCAAATGAGTTTTGGCCAAGTTTGGTTACAAAATGTGTGATCAAATGGGGCAGTTTATAGTCCACAAAAATTCCTTCTTAGGCAAGAAATGAGTTAATTGTTACTCTATACAGTAATTATCATAGCTCTCTTCGAAAATATATTTAAATATAAATAACCATAAGTAAACAAACTGTAACCAATATTATCAAGTATCTCTCTTCGTGTGGGGTTTACTTTGCCCCTTATGAGCCATCAAATCGGCAAATAACTTGGCGTTTTCTTGCCAAATGCCGTACAGAAATATGAAAAGGAGAAAACAGAAATGAGACACAGAGACGAGCAGAAAAGGCGACTGAGAAACAAAACCAAACAGCGGCGAATGCCGAATTCCCAACTCCACGAAATTCCACTTGCTGCTGTGCCAGTTATGGCCAAACGCACACACAACATTTTGGTGTCTTTGAAATGCGCGAAATGTCCCCGCACAGTGCGATCACGATAATGAAGCTCCGCCGATAATAGCAATGGTGATGAGCAACCTGGCATGGCCAGGGCGGAGTGGGCCAGCCCAGGCAGTAGAAACCAGCGCACACGTCGTCGTCGCTTGGCTTGGCACCACTTTGCACCACCACGCCACGGCACACCTGGGCAAAGGTGTAGCGGCGCGGAGGAGCCGATGGCCTCCGCAATGAGAGCAGCAAACAGCAAGAAACTAAAAAATACAAAACAAAAAAAGCAGGCAGCGACAACGTGTGCCGCATGCCGAATCGAAGGCGTGCGAAACTATGTCTGCCGTAATACCCTAGGAAAAATTACAGGCATCGAAAACGAGGGTTTTCTTTCAACAAGAGAGCAGAAAAATAAGTTTTAAAAACTTTCTAGAAGAAATTAAAACTAGAAACCACTTAATTCCAACACAGAAATCTCTTTTCATAAAAAATTTAAATTTTTTGCAATTTTATCACCGTGAATATTCAAAAGGATCGCAGTATTTGTGTTTATTTTAAGTGTTCTATTTTGGTTCTGACCATGAAAACCAGTTAGAATAATAAAAATCGGGACCATTAATTTATTTTATAGTTGTTTAAACTTTATAGCTGCCATATTTCTTGCGATCAATCGATGGCATGATCAGGCGGATCAGAAAGCAATACTTTGCTTTCGGGGTAAACATCCCACTTCAAAGTAAGCCTCAATGTTCCGGGACCTGAGACTTGGACCCCCTTAAAGGTCACTCATTAGTCTATTCCCAAACTCAATGGCTGAGCCACGCCAAGTCTATCTCTCAGCCTCGACTCTCCATTGTCATTCAAAATTTGTTTAATTTGTTGTACATTTTAATTGCTTGAATTGTTCGGAACAACACACTTGTATAGAGTGTGTGTGTATTTATTCGATGCGTGCAGGAATTTCGGTTTACGAAATTATTATTTCAAGTATTTATTATCATCGCCGTTGTCAGAGTTGTCAGTTTTCAATGCGAAGCCCTCGGCCCGCTGAGGTCAAGTGCGATGTACTGATGGAGATGTCAGTGCTCAATCGCAAACCACAAGATACAACTGCAAAACCAGTGGGGATACATGTGTACGGTGCGAGATACAGATACGCCTGTCCGCAGATACAGTTACCCACCGACAATTACTACTTATACGAGTATATGGCAAAATCGTTTAACGATTAGCGTTTAACGTTAAACCACTCAAAGCGTGTGTTTCCACCCGTCTGTTTATCTTTCGCAGCTGATTTACATTCGAGATGTCTGATTGTCGTCGTCGCGGCTCTGATTTCAGTTATTGTTCTCCGCGAAGTTCCCCATTTCCCCGGATCACAGATTGAAATCCCAGACCCGGGACAAACAAGAGAACGCGCAGCTCACTTCCAACCCCCATTCGTTGGTCGGTGGCTACAATTTCCACTTAATTGTTCCGCTGTCGATCGTTTTCAGAAAACAGCTTAAGCACCCACCTGCCCGTCGCCCCGATAAGCGAGAGCCAGAGCACTTAACCCACTAGAACCCATAAGAACCCGTCAGAACCCGGCGATCTAACCCAGTTGGGAATTAGGATTTAGGATGTCGGTTGGGAGGGGTTGAGTGTGGCATGAAATTCTATGCGGGGGAATGGTTAGCAATCAGCTTCGAAGTTTAAATACCCTTAAACTTTGGTCAGGAGGAGCAAAACTATCTCAATCTCAATTATAGCCGGAGATTTCCACAACTGAATTTAAAAATGCTAGTGCTTCGAATTTATTTATTTTCACAATTATTGCTGTTAAGATTTTTAGGCCAAACTGTTTTGGCTACAGACTAATCTCTTCAGGAATATTATGAATACAAAATTAAATAATTATGCATCAATAGAAAACAGTTCTATAAGTACAATTTAAGTATTTACATATACAGAAGATAAAAAACAAAGTCCCTATCGAACCTAATAATATTAAGTTAAGAACTTCTCTATAACCCCCTGAAAAGGGCAAAATGTGACTGATATTTGATATTCCATGGTACGAAATTGTTAATTGCACAACTGGCTGGATTTTTGACTCTTTTGGATAGCAAAACCAAAAAAATAAACGAGAAGTGGAGAAAATGTAAAAAAAAAGAAAGAAAAATAAAAAATGTGGCGACAACAACGAAAACTTAAACAATCGTTGGACGTTGGCGATTTTATGGCTGGCAGATAAGAAATTCGCTTGGCATTTGTTTTGTTTGCCGTTTTTTAATTTTTGTTGTTCATTTATGAGGTTCGTCATTAAAATTCCAGGGAAATGGAACCCCACAATCTCTACCTATACACATATACATATATTCCTTCCTTTCTCACCTTAGGCAGCCGCTGCAGTGGTCGGCATTGTTGTTGTTGCTGCTGCTGTTTCGCGTAATCCACAAAAATAGAGTTTTCAAGTTGAATTTGTAGCTCGTCGCCGCCTTGCTTTCTTTCTTTATGCACTCTTTGAACAAAATCTATCGATTGGCTATCGATAAATGCCTAACAGTAAAAATTTCGTTTCGTTGGCGCTGCTTGTGTTTGGTATGTATTTTTGTTGTTTTCGTTGTTGTTTTCTGACCTCTCCGCGACGCGCGCTGCGACTGCGCAGTCAACAGCGAACGGGCCGCATTCCAGCGCCGCACGATGGAACGAGGGTGTGTGTGGGGGTTGGGGGGTCAGTGTGGGAGCGGGAGAGCACGTTTTTTTAATCAAAATTCACGCACACACACGCGAGAGCGAGCGATATTGGTTGTTGTGTGTGTGTGTGCGACTGTGTGTTTGCTCTCTTTCGCTCTCTCTCCCTCTCTCGTTTTGGAGCCGTTGTTGTTGCGCGAAAGAATGCCGTTTGCTGGGTTTAGTTGTTGTTGCTGTTGTTGCCGTTTGATTTGTTGTAGTTGCCGCAGCCAGTTGTTGTATCTCGATTTTTTCTTTTTTTCTTCGCTCTTTTTTGTTGTTGGTTTGACCAGCGCCAACTTTTTGGAGTTGGTTTTTTGAGTTGATTTCAGAGGTTTTTTTTCAACGCTGGCCGTAGTTTTTGCAGTTAGTCGGAGTTATTTTCTCGCGTTTTCCCAAGCAGCAGCCGTACACACACGCGTTACACACACCAACAAAAATCACCTTTCTCACACACTCGCACGCGGCTCAGAATTGTAATTTTAATGCAAAAATTAATCTGAGACCGATTCCAAATCGAAACGCGCTGTTTTCCTTTACTTTTCTTGTCGCCGTTTTTATTATTTTCAACCGAACTCCACTCTGAGCTACTGTATCTGTGTTTCTGGGCAGCTGTATCCGTGTATGCTTGGAGCAAGCGTGTGTGCGTGAGATACAGCGCGGTGACTTGGAGCCGAGAAGAAATCGAGGCAAAAATCCAACGAATCCACGAAATATTATTTTCTACCGAAATATTTTCACCGCGCGATCACTTGTTGAGTCGACGAAAAATAACCACCGCTTTCGACTTCCAAGTTTTGTTTTTGAAATTGTTTTTGCGATTTTGTTGTTATTATTGCTTGCTCACACTCGGAAAACCAGCGAAAATTAAACTACAAATGAATTAAGTTATTTTGAATCCATACTTTTAAATATTCGCAAATGCGGTCTTCGGAAAATATATCTTCCGCGCGCACAACCGCTCTCGTCGATTTTTGAAAAGCGAACGACGAGGCGAAGACGAAAATGCGAGGAAGACGAGGAACGACAGAAAAGAGAGAGACGAACACGACCGAACAAGTTCGAACCAGTGATGTTCGCTACCGCTTTTTCCCCGACATATTTGGCTTTTTTTTAATTCTACGTCACGAGTGAGATATTCCTATCATCACTAATAACTCTCAGACAGACTCATGTTATGTTAATAATTCTCTGACACTCTCATGTTAATTTTCCTATATAAAATTCTGTTAATTTTCCCATATAAAATTCTGTTAAAAATGCTGTTAAGAATTCTCTGACACACTCCTGTAAGATTCGTGATGAACAGGGCGAATGAGCCTGCTTTTCATGGTGAATTCCATGGCGAGGAACGACCGAAAAGAGAGTTGCGGCAGAATCCTCACTCAAAACGCCAACCGCTCTCTCTCTGTCTCAGTGCGTCACAGATCCCAATCAGACGTCACAAACAGAAACCATGGGACCACCCAATCCCAATCGCCACCATGCTAGGGAATGGACGAATAGGTAAAATCCCAATCGGGAATGGACCAATCGGTAATTCGCCATTCCATTTGTCTCTCGAGAGAGAGCGATCGCAGTAACTGACGAAACAAACTGGAATTGGAACTAATGAACGAACAGAAAGAGAGAGGACCAAAAAGAGAGTTAATAACTGCAGCTAGAAACAACAACTTAAAGAACAAAAATAAAAACAATCAGCGTAAACAAATCCAGCAGCAGCAACAACAATTGCACCAAGAAAATAATGTAAATACATACCTCAGTAATATTGTTTTTCATTATTTTTTTTAACTCCCTCATGTTACATTTTCAAATTTTTTTATTTATGTGAAGAGTAGATGTACGAAATGAATGAGCTTAATTTTTTTTAATAATTTATTGCAAATTTGATTTATTAACAATAAAAATTATTATATACATTTGTAATATTGCTTAAATGTGATTTTAAAATGAATATTGTCTCTTTTTTGTTGGTCTTATGTTGCAACCGCCTTGGCATTGAATTAACCAAGTGATAAGAAACTAATGCCTGACGAAATATTACTACATATATACAATGAGATAAAATGTTGTGCACTCAAAACATAACTATTGCTATTAAATCTACAGTAATACAGTAATATAGAAAACAAAATCTGCACATATGTATGTACATATATTAATTTTACTGAGGTAGCAATAAAAAGAAAAACAAACTGCAGAGGAGTATCCCAGTAGCCAACAACTGCATTGTCAGGGTGTGCATGTGTGCGAGAGTGTGAGTGGCATTCCAATGGCTTATCTGGCGAGGTGGGAAAGGGGGCCTGGGAGGAGGAGATGACTGAAAAAGAGGAGGGAGAGCCGCTGGAATGCGGTACCCTTTCAGGAAGAAAATCAAAGGAGTTTTTACAGTAAATTAAAATATGGAATAAAGTTGAGGTTATGATTCTAAAGGGATTAAAAGATAAGGTATTTTAAGAATTTGATCTACCATTATCATTATTTGAGACTAGCTCAAGTCGCACGGATTTAACCTTGTACTCCACTATCCAACTTATCAAAGCACTGCTGACACGAACAAGGTTCAAGAATTGCAATAAATATA
>VNJV01009001.1:0-26254 GCA_008042635.1 Drosophila nikananu | reverse complement strand
TTTAAATACCCTTGCAGTAAGTAAGAAGAAGAAGAAAAATCTTCTGACTTTTTCGTTTTCTCGGGTACTGACATAAGGTAAATGTTGCGAAAGAAAAATGTTGCGAACGAGAAATGTTGCGAGCGAAAAATGTTGCGAACGAATTTAATGAATTTATATATATATTTCTATGGCTGCTATATGATATAGTGGTCCGATTTGAATAAAATTAAAACCGAAATTCTGGAATAATACAACATGTCTATGTCTCAAATTTTATGAAAATATGTGAAAAATTGGCTTAGTTAGATTTTTTTTATCCAAATTTTCTGATCGGTCCTATGACAGCTATATGATATAGTTGTCCGATTTTGATCAAATTAAAACTGAAATTCGAGAATAATACAAAATGGCCATACCTCAAATTGTATTCAAATATTGTAAAAATTGGCTAAGTTATAATTTTTTTCATTAAAATTTACCGATCTTTCCTATATAGCTATATGATATAGTCGGCCGATCCGGCTCGTTCCGACATATATAGCAGTGAGAGCATATCTGCAAAGTTTTATCCAGATAGCTTTAAAACTGAGGGACTAGTTTGCGTAGAAACGGACGGACAGACAGACAGACAGACGGACAAACAGACAGACAGACGGACAAACGGACGGCTAGATCGACTCGGCTGTTGATGCTGATCAAGAATATATATACTTTATAGGGTCGGAGATGTCTCCTTCACTGCGTTGCAAACTTCTGACTAAAATTATAATACCCTGCAAGGGTATAAAAAAGAACCTGGAATTTAAATGAAGCAAAAGGTGTTCTTAATTTCAGTGACTACGAAGGCAAAATATATCTAAGTTTGCGTTTATTAAGTTTGGGAAGGCGTAGGAAATACATAGTGTTTTTAAATATATATTTTTTTAAATCTATAATTCTATTCATTCAAAAATGTTTGTTTCAAGCTTGTATATTTATTAATTGTTCCTTAATTCTATTGTTCCTTGTCATTGTCCTTCACCGGACATATAATATTAAGTAGATATTTTCTAAATTGTTTTAATAAATGTTTATGTATTTGTAATATATAATTAGATATAATAAATCAAAAACGTAAAACTTTTTACTTCTTTTTCTCTACACCTAGCTTTCTAAGAAGTTTTAGAACTTTCGAATAAATTCATTCTGAAATATCATATCGATGTATGTACACATATCATTGAAAAAATTAATTACTCGATTAATAATCGATTTTATTTCCAGCTCTATATGTATCGAAACGAAAAGTGCGATATGATTTGTCCACAAAAATATCGCGCCTTTTCACATTGAAAATATCTTAATGTGTTTAGAAATGCGAAATATTGAAATATATAGGATTTAACGTTAAAATATGTATTTGATCGAAAACATATCCAAATGTATAGAAAGCTTACTTGCATTTTAACAATTCGATTTATTGAATTTTCGCACGTATGAACATATGTATGTATAAAGCAACTTTAAGATATACATCCGCGGTCAGATAAAATAACGATAATGTACATATAAAAAAATATATTTTTGGCTAAGGGTTTATAGTCTCACTTGACATATTATCAAATCGGTTTTCTGGACACCTTAAATCTATTAAAACAAGAAAGATTTCAGCCCAAGTTGTTAAGTAAAGCGCAAGCGCTTCAGAACACTTTACATAAAAATTAATATACATTAGTATAAACTATCTTAAATTGGTTTTTAGTCTATTCTAGTTTTAACTCAATTTAAGACTTGTAGTTTATTTCTATACATAGTTTTTAGCCGACGTTCTTTGATTCCTGTTTCGTTCTTTTCCCATTTTCGTTTTATTTCTTGTTGATCTCTTGCTGCCGATTTCGCCCAGTTCTTTCCGGAAAAATGAAGTTCCGTGCCCTCATGCAGGATGCAATGTACATGCGCGAATTCCAAGCTATTGTGGCTACATTGGCCAAACTGGCCAAGGATTGTGTGATGATCCTGGGCGACCGGCAAATGCACTTCATTGTGAACGAGGACCAAAGCTCCGCTGCGTCACCCTTAGTTTGGGCGAGCATTGCAGCCGATGAGTACTTTCCAGAGTATCGAATGGAAGCTGCCCGGTCGGAGCAGGAGTATATAGTCCTGAGCATGTCATCCGCAAATCTTGGTAGAGCCCTGTCCGTGCTCCGCGGTGGTGGTGTCAGCATGTGTAAATTAAAGCTGCAAAGAATTCAGTTTCCCTGCATTTCTGTGATTGCCTCGGTGCAATCGTCTTCATCATCTGAAGCTCGAGAAGTGGTCCACGATGTGCCAGTGACCATAATCCCAGCCAGTGATTGGTCTGCCTATGTAGTGCCAAGGGTGCCGAATTCCCAACTGGCGTTGAGTTTGCCATCGCTGCGCTTACTTCGCAGTCTTATAGATAAACTTAGAAATATTTCACCCAGCCTTGAATTCCAAGCTAGTTTTGATGGAGAGCTCAGCGTAATAGCAGCCTCTGAAATGTCCACTGTGACTAGTCGTTTTCAGAAATTACTGCCACGGTCTCTGGCTGTACCTCAGCAGGAAGCCTCCTGTTCCGTGGATTCTCGTAAAGCCTCTGCGTTTTTTGGAGCCCTGCAACTCCCCAACGAGGAACTGACAATTGGCATTGATCAGGAACATTCCATTCATCTACAAATCGATGTTCGACAAGATGTAGTTCTGCATTCCATCCTTCCCGCTGTCTGTGTGTAACTTACATTTATTATCAACTGTGCTTTACTAAGATTTTACGAAATATTGTAATTTCATCAAGTATAAAAAACGTTGTTTTATTTTACACTCGGATCGAACAAGATATATTTTCGTATCGAAATTAATTATTCATTGTATTTAGAACTTTATATTTAATAAATTACAAATATTTTGAAAATATGAATTTTTTTTTAAACCGTTACGTAGGATGATGATGAAACTGAATTTGAAATTCTAATGAAATGGTCCCCACAGGACCATCTATTTTATAACCTTGCAAGGAATTATAATTTTAGTCAGAAGTTTGGTGCAGTGCACCACCAATTGAACGAGCTTATTAAAATAATCGCAAATACGTACCTAACCTTTGCTTTTTCTCTTGAAAGTGATGGTTCAAAAACATCGATGGTCGTAAAAAAACATCGATGATTTCGAAAATTCAAAAAAACATTGTTTTCTTCGATGACTGAATGACAAGTCAATAATCCTTTTGCGTGGAACCTCTGCTTTAAAGCTGATGAGGCTAAATGGGTTATTTATTTCGATTAGGAACTATATACTGATGTTTTGCCAAAGGAAAGTTATTGTAGCCCCTTCTCTTTATCTTTATCTTTCCTATGCCCCAAATTCGTAAGCAGCCGTGGCCTGATTTCGGTCTCTTTTTTAGTTTTTTTTTTTTTCACCCTTGCCAAGCTCAGCTGCATTGCCACTGCTCGTGAATGCTCTTGTGTTTGGGTGAGTGAAAGAGCGATTTGCATTGGTTTTTATTTTTCTTTTGTTTATTTTTTAATTTCGAATACATGCTTATTCCCACTATTACAATTTACTTGCACTTGGGCTCGTTATTATTTTTTAAGAATAATGTTTGTAGGGTATACATATGCATATCGGGTTAGTTTTTAGAAAATCTAAATGTAAAGATATGTACATATATAAGTACATACAATCATGAAAGAATTCTATATCAAAGAAATGTCTAAAAATTAGTGCACCACAATTCAAAAAGGATTTATTAAATAGTTTTTTTCATGCGTTTATTTCTTTTTGGTTACTGCACACACATACGAAACACACCTTGTTCCTTTTGAGGAAGTCAGCTGAATATATGTACATATTTGATACGCTGGCGACCCTATTAGAATTTTGTAAATTGTTAACAACTCGCACATGAATTTTCAGCTTCGCTCTCGTTCCCGCGATCAGCTGATCGATTGGGGGAGAGAAGTCAACTATAGTAACGGGCCTTTACACAGGTACATGAGAATTGAGCGGGAGTACAAGAGTACAAAAGCGGCGAGTGTGTGACCCCCAAAAAGAACAAAGAGAGCTAGTCTCACTGTCTCTTGATATGATATGGCCACACGGCCATTTTGAGTGAAAACAAATTAGTAATTTCAACTTATTTATATATGTACATATTTGTATTTTTTAAATCAATCAGTTTACAGCTTACCAATATCAAATAAAGAAAATGCTAAGAGTAAGGTGTTGGGCTGACACAAGTACAACGTACATATGTATGTATTTCTGTACATACATAGATGGAAGTAGAGGAACAGAGAAAAAGAGAGGTTTGTTGACCTCATTCTCAGGGGTTGAGTGACCTGTTTTCCCGAAGATTGAGTTTTCTAGAGGCTGGGTTAATTTGTTTTTGAACTCAACTAGGCACACTTCTTAAATTTGTGTTCATAGAAAATATTTGTTGATTATTAAACACCAGCATGGGGAATCTTTATGGCCTGACCCCACATAGCGTTCCCACTCGCTCTCTTCCACTCGAACTGGGCCCTCTCAGTGGGCGCACTCTCTTCGCAGTCGCCATTTTCCGTTGAACACTGCTGACGTTTCTGTCGTCTCTTTTTCTGTTTCATTCGTGAGTTGGATTTGAGTGCGTGCAGAGCTGAAATATAAGAGGAAAATGCAAACGACAGATTTTCTATATACCCAATACATACTGTGTGAAGGTGGTGTTGTTTATATAATTTTATTTATTACGCTGCGACGGACTTAAATTAAAAACGAAATTCTTGCATGCAAATCACACAAATTGTGTATGCATCAAGTTTTGCTCCTCGCTTGATTTCGTTATATTGTTGTACATACTGAGACTTATTTTTCTCCACCTCCTCTTCCTCCTTTGTTTATGTGAGTGTGTGTGTGTGTGTGTCGGTGTATACGTCGTCATGCGCTTGCCCTCGTGCGCTCTCTTTCTCTCACATGCAGCGACGTGTGCTCCCTTTGCGTTTTTCTTTCTTTAATTTTTTATACAATCGAAATTCAATTAATTTTCACTTTATTTATTGCAAAACTACCCAGGACTTTAAACGGAATTGGACGCTCTATTCACAGTTTTTACATACTTTTCGCTTTCTGTTTTTCGCCTTGTGGAAAGTGCAGCCAAGTAATGTGTATATCTGTATATAGCAGACGTCAAGTGTTCGAGTGTGTTGGTGCCTGTCTGTATGCGTATATGCTTTATTGTGTATATAACGAGTTGTGTAAAGGCCTGATACTATTATGTGGCTTTATATTTGAATTGTTTGCTGGATTTACACCTGATTGCCCTACTCTTGGCAACAAGTTTTCCACAGCTGACCTTGCCTCTGAAAACCCCAAGTATCCCCAAGTGGGGCGTAAAAACCTTCAGAGTTTAATTGTTGCATGCCTGTCCACTGCCAACCAGCGAATTGCCCACCCACCCAGTCGATAGGGTTGCCAGGTGGCGTTTCTTTTGCGTTTTTCTTTATATCCGACTAAGTCGAACTACGTAATTCCCTTTTCGGGGGAGTGCGACACCATTCGGCTTGAGCCAACGGTTCCCCACTTAAAGGCCACAGCAGAGGTCAATATTATAGTACTAGGTGTATTTATTTGATTTCTCTTAAATTTTTTTTAAATTATTGAGGCTTTGATGGGTTTCCTGTCTGTATAGAACTTTGGAGTATGTACCTCCTTTTATAAAGTAGTTTAAAATCAGGGGAAGAAGGAATTAACTACCCTAATATTTTGTGAACAGTAAAGGTAGAATAAATATTTATAAAAGGTTTCTTTTATAATTTCTATATTTCGAGAGAAGTCCATACATATATACGAAGTATATATAAGTAATTACGACTCAAGTCTGCTGTGCTGTTATCTTGACCCCAGCTGTCAGATATGTCGCTGTGTTGGTCATGTATAGGCTGTCTCGCTCGCACGCTCAGCTGTGCGTAGGCAGGTTTCGTAATGCTTGGAATCGGAAAGGGAGGGAAAACGCGTCGTTGCAGTGGGGGAAAGGAAAGCAGAAAATAGAAAACTTGCGAGGGCAGCCAGCCCTACTACTAGTCACTGTGCCAGAATTGGGAACAGCTTCAATATGCGCTCGACTGCGTTTTTACAACGATATTCAAATAAGTTACAAACAATGCCCACAATACAACACAGCACGCACAATGCATAACGAGCAGGGAAAAAATTAAGAAGGGGTGGAATGGCTGGTTGGGAGGGCAGTGTAGCACACACAAACACAACTGTTATCAATTATGCTCCCAGGGCCAGGGTTGTCGCACTCCCGCATCGTTTCTGAGGGTTGTCGTGAAGGGCTGAAGTGTAATTTGCGTCTTACTACTATCAAAGTTCTCACTCGAACCACCATCTTTTGCATGAACATCTCTTAATATGACTCCCAACATAAGCCTAAAAACTCCAATTATAAAAGAAAAATAAATGCTTGTATAATTGCCAATTAATGAAGGTTGTTATACAAATATATGTATGTTTAGAAATATATCTAGGAAGTAATAAAAATAATGGCATGGAAATTCTGCTCCTGGCTGGGTTCCTTAAATTAAAAAAAAAAATTTTAATTGACTATTAAAGGCAGCTACCACAATGGCAGTCGCCATATGTTGGAGTTGCCACACGCAAAGCAACTCACACACACACTGCCATACGAACTCACACTGGCACACTCGTGCATGAAGGCGCTGCCATTTGTGGCCTCGCTTATTTTTTTTCGTGTGCGCTTTTGGTGTGAAAAACTTGTGGGGCAGCGATACGAGTAGATATAGTAGCTGTGGTGGATAAGTCCCAGGTCGCGCCGATGTCGGCAGTTGCCCGGTTTCATTCTCAATAATACAACAAAATCTATGTACATGTTGTCGGCTGTAGACAAATTTTACTATCAACATATTTAGTAGTCAGGACTTAACCTTCAAAAGTCCCGTTTACAACGCTTTTATAGGTTCTGTCATGTTGATATTATTTTATGATAGATGGGTACATTTTTATTCGTCGATTTAGTTCTCAAATCACAGAATCACAAATCTTATTTACAATAAAAAAAGCGCCCATTCCCATTCGATAGTCATTCTACCTGTTCCCACTTGTATCACGCTGTCATATTTGACCGACGAAAATCTAATAAAAACTCAGTCTCAGACAAATACAAAATCTAATTTTCCAACAAACCAAAACCGTTGACGTTGTCATTTGTTTGGTCTGTTGTGGGTTTCATTTTAACGGCCTTGAACTCAATTTTTTGTTTGTATTCGCATTTAATTTAAAATTTTGTATTTCTATGTGTTATTTATGTACTTGGGTTAAGCTGGCCTGTGCATTTGCCTATTCGTGTTTGCCTATTAAATTTGAGTGGAATTGTCATTGAAGCAGCTCACAAACTGGACGTGAAAAAATGAGAAAAAAAAATAAAGTAACCGCAATCCTAAAAGGGCAGACATGTTGAAACTACGCATTTTTGGTTATATGCGATACATATCGGCTGTTCTGAGGGTTTTTCAATACATAATGTATTTAGAGGGCGCAGATCAAAACAGAACACGTTCTGATTTAAGAAGGGGAAGTACTCAGCGAGAAGGCAAAAAGCCTCTGCCTTGCTGGTTTTTCTTTCATTCCATCTTCTTTTCTATCTGGCAGCAAAGCAAGCATGGCAGCTCTCACTCACACACGCTCGCAGAACTTGTTTCTCGCTCGCTTACACATAGGAAGAGGGGGCAGATAGCCAACACATACACATGTACGACCACGCTGGGAATTACGAAAAGCAAAACATAAACAAAACGGCAGAGAACAGCTGATTAACACAGCTGTGCGCGAGTGTAAGTGCGCTCAATTTTTCCACTCATAACATTTGCTCTCATTCCGCTCTTGCTCTCGCTCCCTCTCTGATTGGTTCTCTCCCGCTCTCGCTTTCCTGCACGTGTCGGTGGCTGCTGCTGGCAAACAGCTGTTAACTTATTTACAGTTTTCACATGTTGACAAAATGAGCTCAAGTGGTGGGGATGTGTGTTCTCCCGAGTTTGTGAGTACGGTGGTGTGTATCTTTTTCTAGGTGGTGTTTGTGTGCATGAATTATCTCCATTATTATCAGTTTTTCGGTTTTAGTTTTTAGTTTTCATTGCTCTTCAGTGGTGCCAACATGGCTTGTCTTGCAGGAAAATTAACTTCTGTAAAAACTAGTTTTAATTTGTTGAAATTTACAACGTAATAAGTTAAATAAGATTAAATTATAACCTAATTAAAATGTTTGTGAGATGAACTGGTTTGCTAGATAAACTGGCTTCGCTGCATTTAAAGGTTCATTGTTTCGAATCGATAAATGTGAATGGGAATACCTGTGGTTGTAACATTTTCCATTGGCTGCGTGGGGTACCTGTCCTGAACCAAAAATCGACAAAAGATGCCCTTTGTGCATTTCCCTTTTAGCAATGTCCGTTTCGCTCTCTTTTGCCTTTCTTTCCTCTCCTTTTTTTTTCTGTCTTCCCCTGATTTGAGTTGAGCCGGTTTTTCACATTCACTTGAATGCTATATAGAGGCCCAAAGAGTGACATGTATTCCCTCATATCTCGTGTGTGTGTTGTCGGTTCTACTAGTTCTGTGGGCTCTCTCGGCAGTGTTCTCCATTTGGACGCTACCTACTCAGTATTTCAACATTTCCTGCCTGCTCGCCGATCACTTCGCTTCTCTGCATTTCAGTTTTCTGTAATTTCGAGCTACTGGGACGAGGCTAAGTCTCTTCTCTTGTTCCTTCACCTTTGTATCTATTTTTAGGTCACATTTTCCATTTACTTGCAATCTACAGCAGAATTTCGGAGTTAAGAATATTAGGTTAATTTTCAAATTAGTGATTACATTAAAAAGTACCTTAAAGTCCTGCAGGTGAAAATTACTATCGTATTTTTTTTTTAAAGGGGTCAATTTAAACCTTTAATAAATATATCCTTTTGTATGTGCTGAACTCATACATATATAACTGCTTCTTTGTCTCCGTTTCCCCAACAACGTGACTGCATAAAATCCGTTCTATTTTGCCATTTCGTCTCACATCGTTTTAACATAATTGTTTCCTCTTTTCTTGCAGCACAAAACTCTGTCCGACGAAGCATTCACTAATAAAAATCGGCATAAAGAAAACCTGTGAAACAGTGAAGTGCATAAAAAGAAATCAATAATCGATTATCATGTTATAACTAAAGAAAAAAAGACAAACGGCTGCGAAAAACTACGTTTAAATCTAATTTTAGAAACAATTTCCATGATATAGTCGTAATCGCATTATCGATTCAAAAAGTAAACATTTCGAGATCAATATTAAATTATTGGTTGTGTTGGCATGTTAAGTGTGTTCGATGCCGGTGCGGTTAAGTGTCGTCTATGGCCGAATCCGTTAAAAGTCAATCGCTCTCTGCATTGACGGAGGGGCAGCACAACGACGTTAGTAATACAGCGACGGGAGCAACATCTACTGCATTAGTTAATAGTAACACTGTTGTCGTCAATACAACGACAACATCAAACCACTCGTCACAGCGGCGACGCAACAACAACCATAGCCACAAGAGCCATAGCAAGAACAAAAAACGCAACAACCCCCATCCGACAACACCACTGCCCTCTGCTGTCGTCACATCCGTCAACGAAGTCACCACCTCAGCGGCAATAGCAAAAGCAACTGCATCATCCTCCGCCACCCGTCGTTCGTGCAGTCAAGGTCGCCACTCCTCTGCAGCAATTAACAACAACAACAACATCAGCAAGGAGCCCCATATCTCGAAACGCAACTCTATCCCGACCAATCCTGGTGACCAATCGATTTCACCCGGTAGTCGCAAGCGTCAGCTCCAACATCAGCTTAACAGCATAAACACCAGTAGCATCAGCAACAGCAGCGGTAACATCAATCGCAGTAGTAGCCATCAATGTAAGTAAATTTTTAAAAATGGATGGATTAGCGGCTGTTAGGATTTGAAATCGACACAATTGTGATAGAATTTGTTGGCATACCCACAAATTTGTTTTGATTCAGCATTTTTACTTTTTTATCTGGTAGCTAGTCTTGCGAGTTTTCTAAATTTGCTGGACCAAACGGACGCAGCGGTTCGAAGTAGTTTTAAGTGCAATTGTCAGGGGGGTTCATCTTTAGGTGCAATAAAACGACATTTACCACCAGAATAGACCCTCAGATCAGAACACTTCAGCAGCCGAAAAGATTACCTTGTGTAATTCTATCATGCTTTGGAGTCTAGACTTTTTTAAGAAACAAGTAACGACAGAATTTTTTGTGCTACATACTTTATGTACTTTTGTCAATTTATGAATTTGTAAAATAATTATCCAAATTTCAAACCCCAGCCAAACGTTTCCCTTATCCCCAGCTATAAAAAATCCCTTGGACCAGAAAAAAATACACCCGTCTATTTGGTGGTTAATAAAAAGTACCTCTGATTTTTCTCCGATGCCTTTTTCAGCGTTGCACGGCGGAGATCAGCTGGTGGAGCTCGGCTCGCCGCTAAGGAAACGCCGTCGACAGCCGGCAGAGCACAATAGTCACGAGTCCTTGGGATTAGAACTCGGCGGAGGAGCAGCCGGAGTTACTGAACAGACGCCCCATCCGGCATTCGGCGCTGATTGTGTGGCCCAGCGTACTCGCTCCAAAACCGTTTCCCCGGACGATTTGCCCAGTACAAGTAGGGCAGCGGCGCGTCACCAACACTACCAGATTCAAGCCAATACTAGCTCTAGCAGCTTCCCGGGCACAAATAGTAGCAAACGCAAGGCCAGTCCCGGAGGGTCGAGGTCTGTCGTTGAGGACACTCCTCAGCGAGGTGCAGCAGGTGCTGCTCGCACCGGACGCAGCGGCAATCTGCTGAACTACTATCGCAAGACAAGAAAGGTCAGCCACACACGCTCCTCCCAGAAGTTATCGAAGCAGTTGGTTCAGAGGTCAGAGGAAGCGGCAGCAACCAACAGTGAGAGTCGCCTGCAGGGATCTGCAGCAGGACCCAGCGGATCCAGTAGCAAGTCGAGTGTGTACAGAAAGTATAGAAAGAGCTTGCGCCACTTGCAGCAAAATCAGCTTGAAACAGTGACCTCCGGATCATTGGGAACTGGAACCGAAGCTGGAGCTGAGGAACAGCAGTGGGAGCACGGGAATCTGGACGTGGAGAGCCAGTTGCCTGCCGTAGAGGAGCCTCTAAATTCAGCAGAGGCCACTGTTAACCATATTCAGGGAGAGTTGGAGGCGGAGAGCCAGTCTGAAGAGCAGGACGACAACGACGACGACGAGGAAGAGGACGACGACGAGGAGGAAGAGGAAGAAGAGGAGAGATTCTACGAGATTGCCGACTCGTCCTACGGGGAAGACGCTCAAATAGTTGCCGAGGAGGACGAGATCACAGAGGAGGAAGAAGTAGACGACGAGGACGACGATATCGAAGAGGACGAGGACATCGACGAAGAGGACCTCTCGGACAGTGATCTTGCCCATCAACTGATTGGTGAACTTGGTGGTGAGTTTAAGCGATTTCCTGCTTTTTCAGTGTGCACTGCATCCATATGCTTAAACTTTAAATCGTATCGTATGTAGACTAAACGTGCTTTGTAAATATTTACGTAAATCCTTTTCGTTTGTTTCCCCCAATTTTGTTGTGTAGATATTAAGTTTTCCTTTCTTGGTAACAGAGAATTTGGCATAGAATTTTCAGTAGATGCGGTTATCTATTCAGTTAAACCCAATCTATACTTGAATGCTTTTTATATTAATATAATTTATTATGACAATCCCAAACCTGAGGAAACTAATATTGCTTTGTCAAAAAGCAGTTTTAGAATTGTTATTGTCATTCTTTCACCATTTTTCCCAAGTAGGAGAGAAGAAAGTTTTCTAAAAATCGTGAGACCATTAAAACAGAATTTGTTGAATTATTGTTGAATAAAAAAATATGAATGAGATTATTTAGCAATTTCATATAAGCCATTTTGAGAATCTAATTCAAAAGGCGCACTTAGAGAGAAAGGGTATATACTTGTATTTATTTCAATTCTGCGCAAGAAGCCTTTTTGAGTTAGGGAGATTTCCAATTAAAACTTGCTAGTTTTGCATTGTTGCCATTAATTTTTAGGCTACAATGATTTTCATTTTTTCGTTGCTGTTGGCATAATGTGATTTTTATTGTCGTATCAGTTCGTGCATTTGTTATCAGTGGGGAGCAAAAGCATTTCTTTTACGAAGTCTTGTCGCGATCGCTATTCCTCCAATGTCTACTGTATACTGTTTTTGCGATTTTGATAAAAAGACAACAAAAATGTTGACGGTGCCAACGCTCTCAAAAATGCGAGCGACAAACGTTCGGGCTGGCAGTCTGAATTCGTACACTGCGTCGTCTGGAATTGGAATATATATAAATTCTATATATTGTACATAGTATAGCGCTGATTAAGACAGTTTCGTAGTCGAAGTAAGTCTAGTTGAGAGGTACTTTGTTGTTAAATTGCATGTACGTTACTAAACACCCTATGTGAGCATTATTAATCCAGGGAAAGTGTTCAGAACTTTCGGCTGTGCTGTCACCTGTGGTCAGACTTATTACCACCACCATTGCCATTACCTGTACCCATGCACCGACCCTTCGACCCCACCCCTTTATTGCCCTTCATTTATATTGTTTTATTTTTACTGTACGCCTTTCATTGAATTGCCATGAAAAACGCCCACATTATAATTTAACCCCTCATTTATTTTTTATATATTACACCATAGAGCCATTATATATTATTTATGCAAGAATCGGGTTGAGGTTTCTTGTATTATAAGTCCTTATGTTATTCGGTATACATATTTATTATTTTGTGTGCGGGGGTGTCACACTCGAGAGTCAGTGTTGGATAACGACTAAAGGCACGCGGTCAATGCAACAAGGCCATTAAGGGGAAAATATGTGTTGAAATTTTTTTTTATTTACAACTTAGATCTACAAGCATTTATTTTGAACCCCCCAAAAAGTTTATTTTTGCACGTTGTTGTTGTTGTTGTTGCAAATGTAGTTAATTTATTTCATTTCAAAACCATTTGAACTGAATCATATTTTGAATTAAAGCGAAAAATGACGAAATATCTTCTTATCGCTTGATTTTCGAGCCGAAGAATAATTTTGAAATGCTGAGATGCTTGTGTTGTTGATGATGATGATGATGTTGTTGTTTTTGATCACAAAAGCAATAAACGAAAAAAGCGACTACGGTGCGAGTTTGTTTTGGTGTCAACAAAGGCCGGCATTTGTGTGTGTGCAGCAGCAGCAGAGAAAAAGAGAGAGATGAGAGAGAAATGCAGCAACAGCAACTTTACAGCAGCAGCAGCAGCAACAACAACAGCAGCAGCATAAAAATAAGCAGCAAATTGGGGAGTTAATTAAGAGAAGCGCAAGGTGCGGTGCGTGTGTGTGTGCGTGTTGTGCGCAAAGCTTAGTGTGAGAGAGATACAGTAGAAGCAACACTGCAGAAACTGCAACATCAGCAGCGACAGCAGCAGCAACATCATCATTGTCAGCGACAGAAAGTCGTTCAGTCTCCTCCTCTCCTGATTCCCCCTTGCTATTAATTACCACTTTTTGAAAGCCACAAATCAAACACACTGCGCTCAAAATAATCTTGTTTTTTTTGCATTAAACATTAAACTTAAAATATAAAAAAGCAAGCCAAATCAAACAAAAAAAACTAACTCCAAGTAGTGTAGCTGCAAGAAAATAACTTAAAAAAAAAGAATCCAAGAAAAATGAATGAAAACAAATAAATAAAGCTGTATTCCCACCACTCTCTCTCTCTCTCTACTCCCTCTACCACCATTCTCTCTCTTTCTCTCTGTCACACACACACCCAACCCAGAACAACAACAACGTAAAACAACCAAAAACAACAACACACCAGGAGCAACAACTACCATAAAGGCGACATCAACAGCAACAACGTCGTCCGGTTATCAACAACGTGCCGCCCCCCATGGACAGGGGGCGGGGAGTGGCGGCGTGCCACGTGCCACGCGCAGCAGCAACAACGTTGTTGACTACAGCATTATGCCGCACCTTACGTCGTCCACAACAACTACCACGCCATATGCCTTGACAGCGCAGCAACAGCAACCGCCACAACCTCCGTCACAGCAGCAGCAGCAGCAACAACAACAGCCACCTCAACTGCTGCCCACACATCAATTTGCACATTTGTCTTCCTTTGTGACACCAACAGCAGCCGCCGCCGCAGCAGCAGCAGCAGCGGCAGCAGCAGCAGCACACTATCCACCGGCTGCTGCTGCTGCCGCTTACTTTGCACAGCATCAACAGCATCAACAGCATCATCAGCATCATCAGCAGCAGCATCAGCCGCAGCACTATTACCACAATTCAGTGGCCGTGTTGCATCAAACTCCACCACCACACCATTTTACCTCCACAGGCGCCGGACCACCGCCAGCCCTGTACCAGCAACAGCAGCCACCGCCGCCTCAGCTCACTCGCTATACGGCAGCTGCGGGAGCGGCAGGAGTGGTGCCAGCAGCGGCTACGTTTGTGCCGCCACAGCAACAGGTTACGTACAATCAGCAGCAGCAACAACACTCCTCACTGCGACGCAGTTCACGTGGCAAGACGGGTTCTTGCGTGAGTTCAGCGGCAGCAGCACAGCAGCAGCAACAGCAACAGCAACAGCAGCAGCACCAACTCCAGCAGCAACATAGCAACGCTGCTGCTGCTGTACAACAGCATCAACAGCAGCAGTTGCTGCCACCGCCTGGTACCTATCAATACCAACAGGTGGGCGGCAATACCGTTGTTGTTGCCGTGCGTCACCAGCAACAGTTGCAACAGCAGCAGCAGCAGCAACAACAACAGCAGCAATTGGCTTTACACCAGCAACATCAGCAGCAGCGTGCCACGCTCGTGCAGCCGGGATTCTTGTTCAGCTACCGCAGCAATCATCCGCAGCAGCAGCAACATCCACACACACAGCAGCAGCAACAACAACAGACGCAACAAATTGTTCATCAGGGCCCGAAAGTGACGCATAGCAGTGGTAAGAAGAAGATGAGACGTTGATGATGATGATGTTGAAGCCTCCTCCTTGCGAGGAAGTCGAAGTTAGAAGGATGAATGGAGGAGAAACCGCAAGCAAACCTAAAGCCACTAGACAAGACCTCCTCAAACAGATAGAACAGGGTCAGAAATGGGTTTCATATATGGGAATCTAGGATCAGGAAAGCTCTCACACTCACCCAAGCACTTGGGGGTATGCATGAGTTGCTAGGATGTATTATTGGGTCAATTGTGGTCCGCTGTATGTACATACCTACAGACCCCATTGTGATCTTCGCATATTTGACGTTTATTCTTAATACAAATCAAATTGTGGTGAGATACGTTTCCTTTAAAAGTTGCTAATGAATTTACCAAAATTCTTCGCGATAATGAAAAGTAGCAAAAGAACTACTTGCAATATTGTACAAAGTATAGGATTCTGGTCTTAACACATGTTCTCTTTTGGTGTTGGCTATAGCTTAGGTGATAATACTACCATATTGCACTAAAAGAAAAAAGAAATAGCACACTCTCCCCTCAAACCCTTTCTCTCTGTCTTTATCCACCTGTCTCTCGCTCGCTCGCTCATTCCTGCGTTGTTTTGCTCGCGGTGTCTGCCCCAAAACAAGATCCCAAAATTCCCATGCAAAAAATCAATTAAATTAATAAATCGAGAACTAAACATTGTTTTCAATTTCTCTCTCGCATCCTGCCCACTCGCTGTCGCTCCGTCTCCCTTGAACACCCGATTTGTCTCCGCCTCGCCTCCCTTGTCTGATTAGCAGCTTCGGATGCTTTAACATATAGTTTGATGGCACAACAACCGCCAAGTGGACCGCCGCACGCAGGTGGACAGCAACTAACGCCAGGTAAACGAACAACCTATCGATCAGCAAACATCACATACACACTGTACTCCCCACACACACCCATTCTGCTTTTGATTTGATATTGTTTTGCACCTCCAAATACACAACGCACATATACAGGGGTGACCCCACAGATGGCAGCACACTTGAACTTTTTTGTTATTATTTTACCCATTTCCCTACTGTATTCCTAACCCAACTTAGCTTACGTTATAGTTTTGCTCTTTTAGTCCTTATTTAGTTACATTTAATGTGAATTTACGTTGTGTTTGAAATTAAAAATTTAAAAAATAATAATGTACCTCTTCGACCTAAAGCAGGAAGTACATTCATACCTAAAACACCTAAGAATGAAATCAAGTTGATAGACTTCCGGCTTATTTTCAAAATTCACACCATGGTAGACTGAGCCTTTCCTTTCTGTTATTTTTTTTCGACATATTCATTTCATGTTCTTTCGTACTCACGAGTAAAAGAATCAATCTCTTAAATGTTTCCAAACGCCTCAATGTCCGACCTCGATACTAACGATCCGTTTTTCGCCTTCCTTCGGGACACGTCTATAGGTGCCAGCTCTGCCAATCTCAGCATTGTCGCGGCCGCTCTGAGTGCTGCACGTGACGTCGGAGGAGGAGCAGGAGGCGCGGGAGGAGCAGTACCAGCTACTGGGGCAGCAGCTGCATCTGGAGGAAACGCCAGCGCCGTGGGCGCGACGAGCAGCAACAGCAGTGCCGGCCAACCAGCCAGCAACAGCAGCAACAATGTAACCGCAGCTGGGTCGGGGTCTGTTCCTGGTGGCGGCGGACACACCACCACAGGGACGACGAGCAGCGGCAGTCAGCATGGCGGCGGAACCGGCGGAGCTGCAGCAGCCGCCGATTCGGAGAGCGATGATAGTGAGGTGGGCCGCTTGCAGGCATTGCTCGAGGCTCGCGGATTGCCGCCTCATCTATTCGGAGCCCTGGGTCCAAGGATGACGCACATCCTTCATCGCACCATTGGTAACAGCAGCAGCTCGAAGGCCAATCAACTGCTGCAGGGACTGCAATCTCACGACGAGTCCCAGCAACTGCAGGCTGCCATCGAAATGTGCCAGATGCTGGTGATGGGCAACGAGGATACCCTCGCTGGCTTTCCCATTAAGCAGGTTGTGCCTGCGCTCATCCAACTCCTACGCATGGAACACAATTTTGACATCATGAATAATGCGTGCAGGGCTTTGGCCTACATGCTGGAGGCCCTGCCCCGATCCTCGGGAACCGTGGTGGAGGCTGTGCCAGTGTTTCTCGAGAAGCTCCAGGTCATCCAGTGCATGGACGTAGCCGAACAGAGCTTGACGGCATTGGAGATTCTCTCGAGGCGTCACAACAAAGCCATTCTGCAGGCAAACGGCATATCGGCATGCCTTACTTACCTGGACTTCTTTTCGATTGTGGCTCAGCGTGCAGCTCTTGCTATTGCAGCCAACTGTTGCCTCAACATGCATCCGGAGGAGTTCCACTTTGTGTCGGAGAGCTTGCCCCTACTGGCTCGCCTCCTCTCGCAGCAGGACAAGAAGTGTGTGGAGAGCGTGTGCTCTGCTTTCTGCCGTCTGGTGGAGAGTTTTCAGCAAGATAGCCAGCGCCTGCAGCAAATTGCCAGTCCCGATCTCCTGAAAAACTGCCAGCAACTATTGCTGGTCACTCCGGCCATTCTTAACACGGGAACCTTTACGGCGGTGGTGCGAATGTTGAGCTTGATGTGCGGCAGCTGCCCGGATCTGGCAATTTCGCTGCTGAGGAACGATATAGCTGCCACCTTGCTCTATTTACTAACTGGCAATGCAGAGCCGGCTGCTGCCAGTGCCACCCACGTCGAGCTGATCTCGCGCTCACCCTCGGAACTGTACGAACTGACCTGTCTGATTGGTGAGCTGATGCCGCGTCTGCCGTTGGATGGCATCTTTGCTGTGGACTCGCTGCTGGACAGGCCCACGTTGAATACTCAGGATCAGGTGCACTGGCAGTGGCGCGATGATCGCGGCTCCTGGCACAATTATTCCACTATTGATTCGCGACTAATTGAGGCCGCCAACCAGAGCAGCGAGGACGAGATCAGCCTGAGCACTTTTGGACGAACCTATACTGTGGACTTTCATGCCATGCAGCAGATCAACGAGGATACGGGCACCACGCGCCCCGTGCAACGTCGCCTTAATCACAACTATGTGGCGCCTATGACAGCAGGACAGGATTTGACCACCACCACAGCTACAGCGTCCTCTGGAGGAGCTTCTACCTCTGCTGCAGCAGCAGCCGCAGCCTCCAATAACAACAACAATAATAATAACAATCCGCCGAACAGCAGCAGTGGCAGCCAAGCAAAGCGTCGTCCTTCTCTGGATGCCAGGATTGCTTGCCTCAAGGTTAGCCCCGTAATCGTAATTAATTGAGCAAAATAATATAATTTTTACATGTTTCAGGAGGAACGCGGCCTTGCAGCGGATTTCATCAAGCACATATTCAATGTCTTGTACGAGGTCTACAGCTCGTCGGCAGGACCGAATGTGCGCTATAAATGCCTGCGGGCCCTTCTCAGGATGGTCTACTATGCCACGCCCGAGCTGCTGCGCCAGGTTCTTAAGTATCAGCTGGTCTCCAGCCACATTGCCGGCATGCTGGGCAGCAACGATCTGCGGATTGTTGTGGGAGCTCTGCAAATGGCCGAGATCCTCATGCGCCAGCTTCCCGACGTCTTTGGCACTCACTTTAGACGCGAAGGCGTTATCTACCAGTTCACCCAACTAACGGATCCGAATAATCCCATTTGTGCTAATCCCTCACCAAAGCCGCTGAGCACGACAGCCACGCCCACCGCTAACGCGGGCGGATCTCAGTCGGCGCCGGCCTCCGCCAACAGCCTCCAGGTAAATCCCTTCTTCATGGACAGCGCTCCGGGATCATCAAGTGCTTCGACGACCCCAAGCAGCAGCAGCAAGCACCAGTCATACAGCGTGAAGAGCTTCTCGCATGCCATGAACGCCCTGACGGCCAGTGCCAAAGGAGGAGCCACCGCCGGGGCGATGGACACCCCTGGCACCTCGGTGCCCTCTGCAAGTGGATACAACTATAGCAGCTCGGCGCCATCCTCATCCTCATCTGCGGCTGGAGCGCCTGCAGCTGCCTTTTTTGCGGCTCAACAGGGGGATCCCCGCCAATATGTGCACTTCCAGCAGCCGGCGGTGCCACCGCCACCGCCCCAGTTGGAGCTCCTACCACCGACTGGTGTTCAACAGGTTGTACCCCAGGTTATCTACCAGCCGCAACAGCAGCAACAAGCAGGACACTTGGTCGTGGCCTCAACCAGCAGTGCTGCTGCCTCGGCATCATCTTCATCGTCGTCCTCGGCCTCGGCGCTGCAACACAAAATGACGGACATGCTAAAGCGAAAGGCGCCGCCGAAGCGCAAATCGCAGAGCAGCGGCAGGGCTAAATCCCGTCAGGAGGATGCAGCCTCCGTTGCAGCTGCAGCCGCCGGTTCAGGAATTGGAACAGGAGGAACACCTTCAGCGTCTGCCAGTTCCGCCATGCATGAGCTGCTCAGTCGAGCTACGAGTAAGTCAAATTTGGAAATGTATTTTAGATGGATTTGTTTTAATTGTTGGCTATTTGCATTTAAGGTCTTGGTAGCGGCACTGGCGGCAGGAGTACACCTAGCTCTGGCAGTGGGTCCGGTGGTTCAAAGTCGCGCTTCAATGCTGGCGGCAACTCGACCAGCGCCGGATCTAGCAAGTCATCGTTCCTGGCTTCGCTCAATCCGGCGCGCTGGGGTCGCCAAACGGCGGCACACCATCATCACCACCACCAGCAGCAGTCGCAGCAACAACACCACCATGGCCTGTCCAAAGATTCCGGTAACGCTAATTCCTCAAGTGGATCTGGTTCAGGATCTGGCTTGGCCTATACAGTGACCCAGCATGGAGCCAGCGGTGGCGCCCAGGGAGGACTGAACGCTGCTGCCGTTGCGGCCAGCATAAGCAAGAGCATCTCACACGCCAATCTCTTGGCGGCGGCCAATCGGGAAAGAGCCCGTCAATGGGTGCGGGAACAGGCAATAGACTTTGTCAAGCGCTACACGGAGCAGGAGGCCAGGAGGAGCAAAACTGCTTCGGAAAGTGGAACGTCTCAGAGCGGAAACAACGGAGCCCCCGGATCCTCTTCGGCGGCGGGCAATAATGCCCAGCTATCGACAGCGGGCAGCACTAACGTTCTGGAACGTTTGTCCAGCATTCTGTTCAAGCTAAACGGCAGTTACCATGACTGTCTGGATGCCCTTCTGGAGCTGAAGACAATCCTGCTGGAGAGCGACATCTCGCCGTTCGAGGTAAACCATTCGGGCCTGATCAAGGCCATGCTCAACTACATGACCAGCGAGTCGGGCCTGGTGGAACGCGATGCGCGTCTGCGCAGCTTTATGCACGTCTTTGCCGGCTTGCCACTGGAGCCTCTGCTGCAGAACGTTGGCCAGCTGCCCACCATTGAGCCCGTGGCATTCAGCGCCTTTGTGGCCAAATTGAACGGTTGCGTTACGCAACTGGAACAGTTCCCTGTAAAGGTGCACGACTTTCCTGCCGGTCCAGGCGGGCGCTCCAACCAGAGTGCGTTGCGGTTCTTCAACACGCATCAGTTGAAGGTGAGCAAAGAGCTTAAAAAGAAACGAACACAAACTAATTCCATTTCCCTTTTAACAGTGCAACCTGCAGCGCCATCCGCAGTGCAATAACTTGCGTCAGTGGAAGGGTGGCACCGTCAAGATCGATCCATTGGCCATGGTCCAGGCCATCGAGCGCTATCTGGTTGTGCGCGGCTACGGTGGAATCCGTGCCGACTCAGACGACGACAGCGAAGAGGATATGGATGACAACGTGGCCGCTGTGGTGATGACTCAAGCGGGCTTCAAGCACAAGCTGCAGTTTACGATTGGGGAGCATGTGCTGCCCTACAACATGACCGTGTATCAGGCAGTCAAGCAGTTCTCTCCGCTGGTCAGCGAGCAGCCGGAGACGGACAATGAGTCGGAGACGCTTTTGGGCAACGCAAGCATATGGGTGCAGCAGCACACGATCTATTATCGTCCGGTCGAGGAGGAGGCTACTCCAGGGGCTGCGGCGTCCAGTAGCACTTCGAGCAGCAGCAGTGGTGTACAAAAACAGCAGCAGAGCACCTCTAGTTCAGCATCAAGCTTTGCGAATGCCTCGACCTCGTGCTCGTCGTCGTCAGGTGTGGCCAGTAGTGTAGGAACTTCATCAAAGAAGGCTCACAAATCCAGCAGCAAGTTTATGCGCAAGAAAACTGAACTGTGGCACGAGGGGATTGCACCTGGCGTGATCTCTGCCCTGAAACCATTCCTCAGCTGTTCGCTGCCTGCCGATGTGGTCACAGTGCAGGACTCTTCGCTGGATGCCCTGTGTATGCTGCGCGTGATCCACGCTCTCAATCGTCACTGGGAGCATTTGTATGGATGTGTGGTGCGGCAGAACATTGTTCCGCAGGCCGAGTTCGTGCACCCCAAGATCACGGCCAAGGCAAACCGCCAGCTGCAGGATCCGCTGGTGATAATGACGGGCAACTTGCCACAGTGGTTGCCCCAGATAGGCATGGCCTGTCCGTTCCTTTTCCCCTTTGAAACACGCCACTTGCTCTTCTATGCTACCAGCTTTGATCGGGATCGCGCCCTGCAGCGTTTGTTGGACACCACGCCGGATCTGAATGCTGCCGAGTCCTCCGAGAGGGTTGCTCCGCGTCTAGATCGTCGCAAACGTGCGATATCCCGGGCGGAGATCCTCAAGCAGGCGGAGCACATTCTGCAGGACTTCGGCCACTCGAAGGCACTTCTGGAGATCCAATATGAGAACGAAGTGGGAACTGGTCTGGGACCAACACTGGAGTTCTATGCCTTGGTTTCTGCCGAGCTGCAGCGCACCGATCTGGGTCTGTGGAATGGCAGCGATAGCTACAAACAGAACTCTGTGACCATTGTGGATGTGGTGAAGGCCAGCAGTGCTGTCCTGCACATTGAAGATGCCCTTGAGGCCACCACAATGGAACAGAGTCCTCCGGCAGCACTCGTTAGCAGCACCACCGTCACCACGAACACAACGACAGCTGCGCAGAATCACCAGCCGCCACCGACCCGCTCTAGCAGCCGCTCGCACGTCATTCGCGGTGCTGCTATCCAGCAACAACAGCCTGTGGAGCATAGCTCCTCCAGCGGCGGTGGAGGTGGTGCCAATGAGAACGCTTTAAATATGATCATCGCTCAACAGCAATTCAGTGATATAAACTCGGCGGCGGAGACTGTAGCACCGAACGATAATCCCCGCAGCACCACCACCACTACGACCAGCATTGTGGTGGAGCAAAGCACCACAACCGTGAACCACTCTAGCACCAACCCGAACACAGCAGCCGTGACCATGACGAGCTATGTGCATGCGGTGCATGGCCTATTCCCCCTGCCCCTGGGCAAGTCCTCAAAGCTGCCGCAGATGACAAAAGCCAAGGCCAAGTTCAAGTTCTTGGGCAAATTTATGGCCAAGGCGGTCATGGACAGCCGAATGGTAGGCTGGCATTCTTTTCCGATTCCCTTCGTGACCCTAATTGGTTTCTTTTACCCACCTTTTCAGCTGGACTTGCCCTTCTCATTGCCATTCTACCGTTGGCTGGTCAGCGAGGAGCATTCCATTGGCCTGGCCGATCTGATGCGCGTGGCGCCGGAGGTGCAGAACACGTTGGTTCGTCTGCAGGATGTGGTACGCCAGCGGGAGTACATTCTGTCCGATCCCAATATCGATGCCATGGAAAAGACGGAAAAGGTGGGTGTCAGCAGTCGAAATGTTTCCAAGAATCTATTGTTGAGGAATTTTTATTATTTTTCAGATTGAACAACTTGATTTGGATAGCTGCCCCATTGCAGACCTGGGCTTGGACTTTGTGCTGCCCGGCCATGCCAATATCGAGTTGTGCCGTGGCGGACGGGACACACCAGTGACCGTGCACAACCTGCACCAGTACATATCGCTGGTTACATACTGGTTCCTCATCGAGGGTGTTCAGAAGCAGTTCGAGGCACTGCGCGAAGGTAAGATCTGCTCTCTTCAAGGTATACATATTTCTTATTCTAATCTGTATTGTTTCTGGTCGCCGCAGGCTTCGATTCCGTCTTTCCGATTCAGCGCCTCCGCATGTTTTATCCGGAGGAGTTGGAGTGTGTATTCTGCGGCTCAGCCAGCGATCAGCAGCAACAGCGGTGGGATGCCAAGATGCTGCAGGACAGCTGCCGCACGGATCACGGCTTCCACCAGGAGTCGCAGGCGATTCAGTATCTGTACGAGATCCTCGCCTCGTATAATCGCGACGAGCAACGCGCCTTCTTGCAGTTTGTGACGGGATCGCCACGCCTGCCGACCGGCGGTTTCAAGGCCCTAACACCGCCTCTGACCATCGTGCGGAAGACTCTGGACGGCAACCAGAATCCCAATGATTACCTACCATCTGTGATGACCTGTGTCAACTATCTCAAGTTGCCCGACTACTCCAGTCGCGAGGTGATGCGGCAGAAACTGAAAGTGGCTGCCAACGAGGGCAGCATGTCCTTCCACCTGTCCTAAACAAAATCTGAATACCGAATACAAGTCAGCGCTGCAGCAGCACCCACTGCCACAAGCAGAAACCAAGGGATTTACTATATGAAAGAATATAGAAGGCTCTATATATATTCCAAGCGCTACAAACCACAGAAGCAGCAGCCACATTTACGTTTAACTGGAAGGAGAATATTATTTGTTTTTGTTAGTTTCGCCGCGCGCGCTTTTTACCCTCACCACCACCCCGAACCCTACCTAAACCCCCCTTAAAATTTTTGCTCTTGGTCAGCGTCGTGCGCAAAGCTAAATTTCAATATATAATTATATAATTATAATATATTTTGTATTACCGAGTTTTGCAAAAAAGAAGCGAAGAAACGAGAAATACAAGAGGAGAATAAAATCACCATTATAGGGGATGGAGTCGATATGGAAAATAATCGTCGGGAACGAACGACCCTGAACCTGAATCCGAATCCCCTAAAATGTTATCTTAAATAAATTGAATAGTAGAATATCGATTATAGAGGACCGAGTTGATTATTTGTCCACACGAGAGCAGAGTTGGTTCGTCCTAGTTAAATTTTGTGTATTTTGCTCTCACATTTTCTCGTATCCGAACTCTTTTTGTAATTGAAGGAATTATTTTAAGTTGTTTTCTTTGTTATGTTGAACATTATTTGTTCCGGCGTTTAAATATGAGTTTAATTAATTTGTAAGCATCAGTTGTGCATAAACGCTTATTAGGAACACAAAGGGGGTAATGTAGGAGAAGCGGGAATAGCTGGAGCATTGAAGCGGAGGATGAGTTCATCATTGTTTACATGTAGCAACCCTATAAACGATCTAAATAGAAAACGCAACGCCCACCCTTTAAAGTTACACTTTAAAAAATTAAATAATATATTAAACATACATATGTAACACTATGATCTATTTATCATGCCTACAAGCAAATTGAATGCAAAATTCTGCAAGCTGTGTTAAAACAAAAACAAAAAATTTAAGAACTAAGAGGAAACAAGGCCATCATCGAACTGCGGTGACACTTCAATTTAAAAACAAAGAAATGGATGGGAAGAGAAAGCGCATAAAGTGAAGTCTAGGGTTTAGAAAAGGGCCCTCTTACATTAACTACGCATTCATATACATATTTAAATATATTATATTAAAACTGTAAGCATTACAAAACTTGTATTGCACTTGAAGCATATACATCATTTTTGTGTTTGACTAACAGAAGCGGAACATAAAGCTAATGAATAAACAAAAATAAAGTACCATTAAAACTGGAACCGAAAACCCGATCTTACATCATACTTCAACTAGATACAGATGGCAGTACTGAATACTGATTACTGATGCATGTGGTATATATATATACATATTATAACTATAAAATGCTATATATAAATAACATAATTATACTTTACAGAAAACAATGGCATCTCTTAAGATGCTGATCAAGTTATAAAGTGCTAGCATTAAATTAACTAAATAACATTAATATTATAATACCATGTATGTAGTTACAACAAAAAACACAATTGCTCTATGATAACAAAAAGAAGTAAGCAAACCAACCAAGAAGCAAGCAAATAAAACAAAAAGATTATAATGACAAATGAATTGATTTTCTGGAGTGGCCAATGGGATCGACTCCCGACTAGGCTGAACCTCTGATACATGTATTAATATTATTTTAAAATTACTCACAGACGTTAATATCTAGATGGACTCTACTGGGAAAACGAATTAAAATCAAAGATACAAGTGTTAAAAGCCTTCAGTGGAATACTAATATTCTACGAGGCTTTACTCTAGGGATAGACACATTCAGTGTGGAGTTTGTTGTGTAAAGGATATTACTCCAGGGATGCATCCCCAATTCAGCATGTGGTAAGTGAATGATTCGGTACCCTGAATCACACGCTGAAAGTCCCTAGGAGCTGGAGCAGTGAAAATGCTCCGCTTTAATTCCCTCGACTTTCCCTGTAGGCATAAATTACAAGGAGCTGAGATGAAAATGCCGATGACACCTTCAACTACAAAACATAGATCTAAAATGAATTGCATTTAATCATTCAAGGTTACATACACTTTGCAGCTTAGAGCTGAAAGAAAAATTATCTTTTTTTCTTTTATCCATGTTTCTCAGGTTTGCACTCTTCCTGAAGCGATACCTTTTGATTGGTATACCGCTGATATTTATTTGTCCGTATATATAGTTTGTTGCCTGGCGCACTTATCGGTAGTCATCGCTACTATGTGGACAGTCATCTAAAGTAATGCATTCCATACAAATTCATCTTGGACAATTAGCATTCTACATTGTTTTTTTTTTTTTTACAAGTCGTCCAGAAAACCACCGTGGGTATAGTGCCTAGAGGATTGATACAGATTTGCTATAGTCTTTTGGCATTTGCATGAATGTAAAGAGCATACAAGTATCACTGCTTGCGTTTCAATATTTCTTGCCATGGAAACCGTTGCTCGGACAGTCTGGTTGCCATTGACACGAAAAACAGAGTGACATTTGTTTATATGAACTCCCAGAACACAGTTCGAAAACAAGCCCAAAAAACCCCGAGTTATCCTATACAATTTGGCCCAGCTGATCTCATAGCGAGATGAATCGAACCGACGACATGAAGCAGACCTCGCTGGACGACTACAAAAAGAATGCAATGGCCTCCATGGGGTGG